>QANU01091216.1:11267-42000 GCA_003254905.1 Nissolia schottii | reverse complement strand
TCCAGCATACCGCACAAATCCAGAAGAAACCAAGGAGATTCAAAGACAAGTCCAAGAATTGATGAACAAAAAATATGTGAGAGAAAGTCTCAGTCCTTGTGCAGTTCCAATCCTACTTGTGCCCAAAAAGGATGGAACATGGAGGATGTGCATAGATTGTAAAGCTATCAATAACATAACCATAAGGTATCGCCATCCTATTCCTAGGTTAGATGATATGCTTGATGAATTATGTGGTTCTATTATCTTTTCCAAAATTGATTTGAAAAGTGGCTACCATCAAATTAGAATGAAAGAAGGAGATGAATGGAAAACCGCATTTAAGACTAAACATGGACTTTATGAATGGTTGGTCATGCCTTTTGGATTAACAAATGCGCCAAGCACATTCATGAGGTTGATGAATCATGTCTTGCGTGCATTCATTGGAAAATTTGTGGTAGTTTATTTTGATGATATTCTTGTGTACAACAAAACATTAGAAGAACATGTTGAACATCTTAAACAAGTTCTTGGGGTGCTGAGAAAATAATGATTGTTTGGCAACTTAGAAAAATGTGATTTTTGCACAGATAAGATTGTTTTTCTTGGCTTTGTTGTAAGTAATGCAGGTATGATAATGGATGAAGAGAAAGTCAAAGCCGTCCAAGAATGGCCAACACCCACTAATGTTGGGTAAGTGAGAAGTTTCCATGGCCTTGCACGTTTCTATAGGTGGTTTGTAAGGTATTTCAGCACTATAGTAGCCCCTTTGCATGAATTGACAAAGAAGAACGACAATGCCTACAAGATTGAGCTGCTAAGTAAGTATAGTGTGAGTGCAACATTCAATGTTTCTGATTTGTTCCCTTATTTTGATGCAGACATTGAAGAGTCGAGGACGACTCCTTTCGAAGAAGGGGAGGATGATATGAACCCAGCCATCAAGTCAATTGACCAAGTCCAAGTAGATGGGGGCCCAATGACAAGGGGAAGGATGAGAAGAATACAAGAAATAGTTAATAAAGAAATATTGGCTCTAAATAATCAATGGCAATCTGAAAATACAAGCCCAAAAGAAGTAATGATCATCCAAGCCCAAAACCAATAATGTTGTCGTTGGACTTTGAGCAGCCTGTGATAATTGGGTCATAACTTGGGCTGTAGTAATCCAATTAAGATGAAACCGGTGCCATTTGAAAGCTAAGACAAAATGCTTCAACTTCCATGAAGACAAGAAGACCAAACGAAGTCTTTTAGATGGTCATTTTCGTTGGTGAAGTTAACAGCTTTTATTAGTGGAGCATTTAACTTTGGGAGGTGGAATTTTAGTGCATGGGTTTTAGTGGCTAATAATGTAGTGGGTAATCAATGTTAAATAGTGACCAATAAATTTCTGAATAGTGGTGATTTGAAAG
Organism: Nissolia schottii; assembly: GCA_003254905.1. Classification (NCBI taxonomy): domain Eukaryota; kingdom Viridiplantae; phylum Streptophyta; class Magnoliopsida; order Fabales; family Fabaceae; genus Nissolia; species Nissolia schottii. The sequence continues at coordinate 40,603 of QANU01091216.1, read as the reverse complement.
GGTTCTAATAAGTCCTATAAATAGGAGAACTTTGTAATTCATAAGGCATCCTTGAAGTGAAATACAATCTGAATTTTTAGAATTCTTTCTCCCATTGTGAGAGTTTTTATTATATCTTCTTTTGCTCTTGTGAGACCTTGTCTTGTCAATCTTCTTTATAAGGTTGGTGATTCAAACTCCCAAAAGCCCCCAATTCGTGCTTCAACCCAGGTGCGTTGTTGTGTGGTTTGGTTTAATTGTGTTCGTGGTTGGACAATCGTCTAATTAGCAGGTCACGTTTCCTTTTAACGTTGGTTGGCTAATTACAATTGTCAGGTCATTGAACTCTACAAACTTAGGGTCTATCACTCCCAATTTTCCTTTCCAAATCTGGAGTGTTTGCTCATATCCCTCTTTTCAATTATCCATTTTATTTGAATTCCTTATTGTTTTGCCTACGCCGTGAAGATTGGGCCAAATTCCTCTAAAGGTTCATATCAAATTTGACACTAGAGCATTCAATGATGGATTTACCAACAAAATTTCTTTCGTGCGCCAAGGCAAGAAAGTGATACTCAAACCATTGAGTCTTAGTGAGGTGTGTGAGGATCAAATGAGAATGAGAGAAAAGATTATACAAGAGAGAAAAGGAAAACAAAAAGTGAGTGAAACACTTGAGAAAAAACAAAGTGAGAAAAAAAAGAGTGAAACACTTGAGAGAAAACAAAGAGAGAAGAAAAAAAGTGAAATACTTGAGGGAAAACACAATTTTTTGATTAAGGAAAAAAAGGTGAAGAGGGTGTTTCTTGCAAAACAACCCCTCTATATGCTGTATTGCAAAAATCAGATTTTGAACACTAACAATTTTGATAATTTTGAATTGCCTTTTAGTGTCAAATATGTTTTGCAGGAATTTCAAGATGTGTTTTCTGGTGTTCCAAGTGTGCTACCACCTTTGAGAGGAATAGAGCATCAAATTGATCTCATTCCTGGAGCATCTTTGCCCAATAGGCCTGCTTACCGAAGTAATCCACAAGAGATTAAAGAAAATTCAGCAACAAGTGGATGAACTAATGAGTAAGGGATGGGTAAAAGATAGCATGAGTCCTTGTGCTGTTCCTGTTATTTTAGTACCTAAAAAGGATGGAACATGGAGAATGTGTTATGATTGTAGAGCTCTTAATAACATCACCATCAAGTATAGGCATCCTATACCTAGACTTGATGATCTTCTTGAAGAATTGCATGGTGCATGTTATTTTTCGAAAATTGACTTGAAAAGTGGCTACAATCAAATCCGAATTAGGGAAGGTGATGAATGGAAAGCTGTTTTTAAAACAAAGTTTGGTTTGTATGAATGGTTAGTTATGCCTTTTTGATTAACTAATGCACCTAGTACTGTCATGAGATTGATGAACCATGTTTTGAGAAGTTTTCTAGGTAAATTTGTTGTGGTGTACTTTGATGACATTCTTATCTATAGCACTACTCTTGAATTGCATCTTGAACATTTAAAATCTGTTTTGTGTGTGCTTAGGAAAGAACAATTGTATGCCAATCTTGAGAAATGCATTTTTTGTACAGACCATGTTGTGTTCCTAGGCTTTGTTGTTAGTTCTAAAGGAGTGCAAGTAGATGAGGAAAAGGTCAAGGCCATTCAAGAGTGGCCCACGCCTAAAACTGTGAGTGATGTGAGGAGTTTTCATGGTTTGGCAAGTTTCTATAGGAGGTTTGTTAAGGACTTTAGCACCTTGGCTGCACCTCTTAATGAAGTGGTTAAGAAAAATGTGGGTTTTCAATGTGGGTTTGATGACATTCTTATCTATAGCACTACTCTTGAATTGCATCTTGAACATTTGAAATCTGTTTTGTGTGTGCTTAGGAAAGAACAATTGTATGCCAATCTTGAGAAATGCATTTTTTGCATAGACCATGTTGTGTTCTTAGGCTTTGTTGTTAGCTCTAAAGGAGTGCAAGTGGATGAGGAAAAGGTCAAGGCCATTCAAGAGTGGCCAACGCTTAAAACTGTGAGTGATGTGAGGAGTTTTCATGGTTTGGCATGTTTTTATAGGAGGTTTGTTAAGGACTTTAGCACCTTGGCTGCACCTCTTAATGAAGTGGTTAAGAAAAATGTGGGTTTTCAATGGGGGAAGAAACAAGAAGAGGCGTTTCATTTGTCAATGTTTCATAAAACCCTTTTTACCTAGTATCCCCCCAAAATACTACTTAACAGATCTATAGTCAGATACACAGATATGCACATATACAATTAATAATTAATCTACATAGACAGTGGGCTTAGGATTATCTACCTCTGTAACACCCTAGCTAGTTAGCCTACGCTTAAGTCGCAAGCTTGCTAGCTAATTTGTTATCTGCTCTGGTGGGGATAATACTTAGTCGGTTAGTCCCATTTGTACATTGAACATATTGTTACCCAAAATATGGACCAGATTAAAACTTTCTTTTGTACGCCACATATAATAAATTAGGAGCCTTGTCGCGTTAGAGCATACATCGTGAGTGGAAATATAGCATGCTTAACTAATAGAATACGGAGATAGGTAACACATGGCAAACAACAAACATTGGTCCATCACATGTTCATACATAAATACATAGGTTATCTTAAGTAGCAAGTACAAAATGTCACATAATAGTTGATGTGAACCAAAGTTATTGTTTCAAAGAACTANTACAAAATGTCACATAATAGTGCACGTACATATATATACAATCTACTAGCTATTAGTCTAATCATCTGCTACTCGGTCTTGGGACGCCTACTCCTCATACTGCTTCGCTCCTTATCCTTCATCATAACCTGGAGTCATGGATGAGTGGGGTGAGAACATAGCGTTCTCAGTGGAAAACCTTAGGGATTAGGGGACTTCTTTTTCCTCATGCAGGCTCCAGGCCGCTCAAGGATTTCTAGGTGTTACAGTTATACTATAGCCCTACTGGTTATTAAGATCCATACTAAGCCTGAGCAGCTTTATCTAAATTAACTATGTGACGGGGGAACCTATTCTTCATTAACTAAGTCATCTGTTCTCTACCTTACTTCCTAAGTTTCACATAATCGCATATTTCACCTAATCACATAATAAGATTCAGTGCGCGTCCACTTATAACCGTGCCCATTTTAATTATAAGCTTCCTCGCACCTCCACTTTTGTACAGTTATATCACTTAGAGCACATACTTCAAGCTCAACCGCCCCGTAACGGTGGCCTACCGCGACAGGCTTCCTTTCTGTCTCAGTACCGTGAGGACTAGGCAGCGCTTAACCTCAGTAGCTCACGATAGGAGAATCCATCCTTATGCTAGGGATGGCGAGGGGACCCTACCTCGTCCTTATGCTAGGGACAAGGCATGCCCAGGGTTCAGCTTGCCTTTCCTGCCGGCTATTACGCACAGCTAGGAAAAGATTCCTTTTTCCTTCCTTTCCTTTTTCCTTTTTGGGACTTAGTGACGTCATGCCCTATTCCTTTTTCCTTTCCTTTCCTTTCCCTTCCTTTCTTTTTCTTTTTCCTTTCCCTTTGTAAAACCATTTCCATGACACATAATCACATAGCACATACAATTATCCTAACATGTTGCATTTTCACATATCACTTTATTTAAATGTATAAAATAGCAGCTTTGAGTCATATTTCATTTAGCTAAAAAAATAGCCCAAAACAGCAACTTAAATATTATGTTTTCAAACACCAATTTCATTAGATGAACAAAATAGCACATGCAACTAGTCCAAAAAAACATTCTAAATCCTGCTTCAATACACTAAATTAAATACAACCTTTTTCCCTTCAAACCAGCACATGCAATAGTATTTCTCAATTTTCTACATGCCCAAAATTACACATACTTCCAAATAACAGTTTAACTCGTACTTACTTACGCTAAATTATCTATACCCCTTTTTCTCACTTCGATCAGCACCTGAACTTTTAGTTTCTTCTATTAATTCAACAACAATTTAACTTATTTCCCATACATACGCTCAAAATTTCAATTAGTGTCAAACAACAATTCAACTCCTACTTACATACACTCAATTAATCATAGCACTTTCTTACTCCCAAAAAAAAGCACATGAAAAATTAATACAAACAGCATTTTAACATAATTCATTTTTAAATAATCCTAACAGTAATTTACCATAATTCATTTTAAACAACATTTTCTCATAGTTGCCCTTCTTTCACAATTAAAATTTTCACACAACACATGTAGCAATTTAATCACATTCAGCACCTTCTCAACTCATTTTATTAGCTTAACAATTTTATAGTTTCACATACAGCTCACCCCATCAACCTTGTACAGTAATTATGTTACATTTTACATAATGCAGACTCTTTATAAATTTTTCCATCTTCAACCGAACACTAACCCTGAACTCATACTACCTGTTTTCAATTTACAAGATTTTAGGAAAACTTATTTAACATATAACAGCATATAAGATATGAGTTTGGTAACACGTTCCATTATCTGAAATTTTTCAAGCATACATTTGAGCAGCCAATCCATACTAAGTCCTTATCACATCACCTTAACTTTAAATTTCTTGTTATGCCATTATCAATTAATCAGCACTTAGAACCCGGTTTTGCCAACCACCCTTTTTGGCTAGAAAAACTGTAATTGATTTCCAATTTACTCACAACACAGTGCCATAGTTATTTTACATCTTTATTCAGCCAGGAAATTTGCGGAACTCACCCCACTATTCAGCCGATATCACATCCACCAATCAGCTTGGAAACTAATGGTCCTCTTCTTTAAATTTTACATTCAAGTTTTAGCAACACATGCAAGCATTCAGTTTTGTTAATATTCCATGCAAGTTGATTACGTGCAAATTTGTATAAAAAGTGTAGCATCATAAGTTCACCTGCAATTAAATTCTGGTATATTTCAAACTATAAGAATAGAACCTAGGATCACTAACCATGATCTAGTCAAAGTTTTTCCCACCCTATTTAGAACATAATTATGGCATATTTAACTAGAAAAATTTCTACTGCACACACCATAATAACAGAACAGCATTATTTTGCAATTTAATTCAACCATGCACGCACAGCCCCTAAATCAAGCCACGGTTCTTCCAATAATATTTTATCCAAAATAATCAATATATTCAGCATCCAAGAGTTACTAGAGTGAAGGGATTTAAACTACCCACTAACTCCATCAACCAAAAATATATATAACATCTCTAAAATGTCCTAAGCACATGCATGTATCATTTTTCAGCAATTATCACATAATATGTGCATTTGCAGGAACATCACATAAAAATACAATTGAAGCATAGAACCATCAAAAGATGGTTTAAGCTAGATTTACCCACTTCAAGAAATTTGAAGGGAAACCGTGTTGCACCAAGCTAACTCCACGGATGGCTTTGGAGAGCTCCAAACTTTTGCATGCAAGCTCTTCTTGCTAAGCCCTTGACCATGGTTTTTCTCTTGGACAATGAAACAAGAAGACAAGGATCAGTGTGCAAGCTTGGGAGAGAGCTCGGTTGCTCAAGGGAAATTCAAGAATGAAATTAGAAGAAAATGAACTAGGGATGGACTTACTAGCTATGGCTTTGCCTTGCTTGATATTCCAAGAAAACACTTGAATTCAAGAGCTGAGCTTGAGGTGGCTTCGGTTGCCTTAGGGGAGTAAGANAATGAAATTAGAAGAAAATGAACTAGGGATGGACTTACTAGCTACGGCTTTGCCTTGCTTGATATTCCAAGAAAACACTTGAATTCAAGAGCTGAGCTTGAGGTGGCTTCGGTTGCCTTAGAGGAGAAAGAGAATCAAAGGTGAAAAACAAGAGCAAGTCGTGGCAAGAGCAACCAATGGCTACGGTTATGCTCTGCTTGTAATGTAGGAAGAATGAGAGGAAATTATTTGCAAGAAAGGGCTGTTTGTGTGGCTTTGGTGCTGCCAAGAGAAAAGGAAATAACAGCTAAGGGAGTCTTGGAAGAGAGTAAGAAGCTGCGGTGATGTGTGTTTGAGTGTGTGTCAAAAATTCAGCCCCAATTTCCTTCATATAGCCATGAGTGTGGAGGAGGGAGCATGAGCATTAATGGTGACGCATTCAGCCCCCTCCATTCCCAACACAATGATGAGATTCTTTTGTGAGTTGGCATGGAGGAGTTTAGGTGGCGGCTTGCATGTCCAGGAGAGGTTGTGTCATTGTGAATTGGTCATGATGCTCAAGCATGTGCCATTGTCGTGGATGATGCAGCCCATGTGCGTGATGTGTGCTGAATGAAAGAAAGGAAAGAAATTGGAAAATTGTAGTAAGGAAAAGCAAGGCAAATTTCTATGCTTTGCTTGGTTATTTGTATGCAAGTTACGGCTGCTTGCTTTTCTTAATTTATGAAACAAGGAAAAATTCGAAATGAATTTGAATCATTAAAGGCAATGGATGTTCAGTTGGCTGATTTCATAATTTTTGGAAATAAAAATCAAGGAGACAAAATGATTATGGCCTTGGATTACTTGTCATCATGCATGGCTATTAGGTGTCATTGTGCATGGCTATTGTTTTGCTAAGTGTTTAGCAAGCTATCCGTGGCTTGTCATGTACCAAGGCTGAAATTTGTTGGAAAATTTATCACTTAAGAGGGTGTTCGTGATAGCATGTTTGTCCGTTAATTGTCCGGTTACGCACGTACTCGCGCACTCGAAAAATTAACGAACGGCCCAAAATTCATCTAAACATAATTTGACATACATCAAGCACTTAAAATGAGAAATTTAAATTGATCTTAGGTACTCGTACTTTTTCTCTCGTAAGAGTGTAGTTTTCGGGTACCTTCGATACGTATTTAAATTCTGACAATGATCGAAATTCGGTTTGGATCTCGCAAAATTCTGCGAGATCGCGAAACCATTATTTTGACTGGTATATTATTATTTTTTTTGAAAATTTCTTTTATAATTAGATTTTCCAGTCTAAATAATTGTCTCGTAATTTATTAATTACGCAAATTTTTCTTAGGGAAAAAGCGGGATGTTACAACCTCTGATGGAGATTCCGAATCGGTGGTCTTGAAGGGGCGATTTTCCTCTTCACGATGGCGTGCTCCGGTAGTTTTTCTGAGACTTCGGCACGAAACCTAGATGTGTCGGAATGAGGCAGATGTTTGTGAAAACGTCAGAAAGTAAAATGTAAATTTACGAAAGTTACGTGGTTATTTATAACCGCGCACAGTGAAACCATTTTACTTTCTTTTTTCCTTTTCTTTCTTTCCTTTTTCTTTTCTTTCCTTCTTCAGAGGCGTTGCCTCTTCTGTTATTATTATTATTTATTTACTTATCTTCCTCCAGAAGCTTGGAGCTCACCTTGTCTGGCTCCGTTTTCGCTTGATCGCGTTTTGTTCAAAAAGTCTCGTCTCCGGTTGCCCTAAAAATATTCCGGACATACCGTTGTGACCCATTTATTTTTCCCTTCAGTCCGGGATAGTTTTCTCAGGGATCAGGGACCTCCTTGCCGAACCAAGAAATCCCACGGGCCTTTTTCTGTATCCAAATAATTTCTGGTTGAGTCAAAACTCGTCCAGCGACTCCCGAAAAGTATACAACAGCTAAACCTAACCCGGTTCCTTAAATTTCCCAGGGTTTCAGAGGTTTAACCCTTCTCCCCTCGATTCCTCGGTGTTTCCCGGCCATTCTCCGTAGCGAAACGGAAAGGTTCTCGGTTCATGAAAGCACGGGATGTTACATTAAGTACGTTTAATAAAATTTTGTAAATTGGAAACAGGTAGTATTAGTCCAGTTTTAGTGTGTTCGGCTAAGAGTGGGGGGGAAATTAGAAAGAATCTTAATTATGCAAAATGTAATATAACTACATTCTAAGGTTGTTGGGTGGGCTGTATGTGAAACTGTAAAATTGTTAAGCTAAGAAAATGAGTTGAGAAGGTGCTGAATGTTATTAAATTGCTGTATGTGCTGTGTGAAAATTTTAATTGTGAAAGAAGTGATATAATAAGAAAATGTTATTCAAAATGTGTACCTGATGGGTACTTTTGGGTTCCGGAGCTCCACGGACGAGGTCTGAAATGGCTACGTGGTCTGGGCTGGCAGGGTACCTGCAAGGACTTCGATGCCAAAGTCAGTAGAGGTTGGAGATGAAGGTATGAGAAATGAGATTAGGGTCCGGCGTACCTGAGTGCTTGATCTCTCTTATGTAACTGTCGGGCGTTGATGATAGTTAATTCACTCCTCACTATCCGCGGACATATTGCCTTGGTTACTCCGAGACTGCCGGTGTGATGGGAGATGATCGCGCTGCGGAAAGGCGCAGTGCGCGGATCGAATACGTTTCTTCCAAGGGATGGGCTTCCTGTTCCAGGATGGTTTTAATAAGTCAGGCGGGTTGGGTGAGTCACTTCCGCGGAATGGGCCGCATGGGCCCAGTCCATAACAGGAGCCCCCCAACTCGGGGCGCGAGGCTACTGTGGCCCGAGTTAGTCTTGTCTTGTGTGGATGGGGTGACGGTTAGGCTCGTACCCTTTTTGGAGATCGTAGGATTTGACGGGAGACGTGTGACTTCCTAACTCGTTTGATAGACGCCACGTGTCCCGCTTTTTGGGCGTTTTGGCTTCCCGAGGGATGAGTGGCAGAGTTGTGATGATGGTGGGAATTTTTTATTTTGGTGGGAAACGTTTCGTTTCCACTTCCCTTTTCGCTTATAATCGGCTGGCTCCTCTTGCCTTTTGAATTTTCTTTCTTGCGTCTTTGAAGGTTTTCCTCTCAGAAGGTTTCCTGAGTCGTGGGCGTTTGTTCCTGGGGGAAGCTTTGTTCCTGGGGGAAGCTGCTTCTACGCTGGTGCATCTTCACTTGCTGACTTAGCTCCGGTAAGTTTTCCTTCATTCTTTTGCTTTTGGCTCCGAATGTATCGCTGTATTTTTGCCTCGCCCCCTTTTGTTTTTCATCGCTGCATAAATTTCTGGTTTCTTCTTTGCTGGCATTTGGGTTTCTTCTGCTTGTGGGTTATCTTTTTCTGATTTGGGGGTAAGGTGGATAATGAGCGTTTTACTGTGCTGGGAAGTATGTTGATAGGAGCTTGTCCCCTTTTACCTTTTCAGTCGTTGTAATGGGGAAATTTAAAAAGGATTTCCAGGGGTTAAAGCGACCACGTCCCCTTCGGGGAAGGCACGAGGAGATATCGTACGGATGGATAGAACCTGAAGTTTTTTCCATTCCTTCAATTATCCGTGGTAACCATGTTGAGCGGATGGGTGAAATTCTAGAGTTGACGGAGGATGGTTTCGAAGATCATGAGTATAGGATAGAAAAAGCCTCCGCGGATGAAAGAGTGTGTATGGCGCGGCATCAGAATACTCCGCATTTTTTGTGGCTGTACGAGGATTTTTTCACTCGCTTGGGGATTAGATTGCCTTTTTCTACTTTTGAGAGAGAGGTGATGGAGTTGTGCGCCTTCAACCCAACGCAACTCCATCCGAACCGGTGGGCCCTGATCCGCGTGTTCCAAATTGCCTGCGAGCTGTTCGGCCTTAAAGCGTTTCCAAACACTTTCTTGCGTTTATATACTTTGATTAACCCGAAGGGTTCCGCGGTTCCGGGGACAAAGTTTAGGTATCGTAGCTGGCACACGTTTAAAAGCGTTCCTGGTACTCGGGTCTTCTCACGGTGGGAGGATTCTTATCAGGAGTTTAAATGGAAGTACTTCAATGTTTTTACTGCCCCTGGGTATAGGGCTTTTTGGGAGGGGGATCAAGACATCGTGGAGGTGTTGTCGTGTTACTGGAATAGGAATATTCACCATCGCCGCCCTGTCAGCCTATTAGAGGAAGAGTCGGCTGAAAGGGCTTTTTTCCTGACGTTGACTAAAGACGGGCCTCTCAAAGTTAAGGAGGTAGTTGAGAGTCCGAAGGCAGAGTCGTATTTAGGTAGTTGTTGCTCCTTCGTATTGGTCTTCACTTTGTCGTTTTAATTTTCTATTACTGGTCTCTGTCAGCGAGTTTGGTTTTAATGCTGTCTTGTTTGGTCTTGCAGATTCACGGCTTCGCAACGCGATGCGTAAATTTGATCAGTTGAAGGAGTTTCACCAGTCTTTGGCTGAGTCTGCTCGGGAGGAAACGCGCGGAATGCGAGGGGCAGAAGTAGCTGGAGGGAGCAGTGTGCGGCCTGGAAGTAGCGGAGGACCCGCGAAAGGTGGGAAGCCTGCTCGTTCTAATTCCGTGGTGTCGATCCATTCTTTGACGAGGAGATCTGCTGGGCAATCGCCTCCTCGGAAGAAAGTGAAGGCTGCTACGCCTGCCACTTATGCTGGGGAACGGTGTGTTCCTGTCGGACGTGCCAGTAACGCGGCGTGGCCGCGGGATGTTGATTTCTTCGCGAAGTTCAAGAGTTGTCTCCTCCGCGGTGATAGGCGAAAGGAATTGGATGGGGTGTCCTCTGGGGCCGCCCTTGGGCAAAGTTTGCGCCATTTGGGCAAGGCTGTCGGGCTGATGACTTATGCTCTGGATGTAGGCATAGAGTCTGATGAGGTGGAGGTTTGCAAAGAAGAAATCTCTCTGCTGAAGGAGGACGTTGAACGGGCTTCCGCGAAGAATAAGAAATTGGCAGCTCAGCTTACAGCATCTGAGGAGAGGGCAACTAGGCTGGCGCTAGAGGTTGAGCGAGTTGGCCGCGAGAATGAGCGGAAGGATGGCTTGTTGAGAGAGAAGGAGATGCTTGTGGAAGAGAAGTCTAAGGAGTTGGAATGTATGAAGGATTTGCTGAAGTTGACGCAGGCTGAATGTGAGGCTCAAAAGGCAGAGAGTGCTAAGTGTGAAAGCAAGCGTCTACGTCTTGTGGAGGTTTCAAAAGGCCTGGTTGAATCTACTTTTGAGGCGATCATGGGCCAAGTCAAGTATGTGGCCCCTAACGTGGACTTCAGTGTCGTGGCTGCGGACTAGTATTATGATGAGGAGGACGGTGCTATTAAGAAACTGGCATGAGCTTCAGTTTTTTTTTTTCAAATGATATTTGTAGACTTCTGCGGTTATGGAATATGATGCATTTTGTTTTTACTGGGTTATTGTCCACGGTTTTATTTTTATTTGGCTGGGTTTTGTCGGTTGCGATCGTGTGGTTCCGCGGTGATGACCGGGATTGTTTATAATATATGTCCACGGTTATGACCGGGATTGTTTATATATATCCGCAGTTATGACCGGGATTGTTTATAATATGTCCCCGGTTATGATCGGGATTGTTTATAATATGTCCGCGGTTATGACCGGGGTTATTTTTGTATGATGTATCTCTGTGGTTTTGATTATCCCATAGTTGGCTTTGTTGCTTGAATGCATACGGAAGAATTTATTGATGAAATTTTTTCAGCCCAAGTACAAAGAAATGTTAAATAACATAAATTAAAGATAAAAGATTCGAAGGTTAGCTGCGTTCCAGGTTCGCGGTATGTCTTTTCCATCGAGGGATGAGAGTTTGTAAGCTCCTCGTCCGAGAGCTTCGTTCACCATATAAGGACCTTCCCAGTTGGAGCGTAATTTCCCTGGACCCGCTTGTCTATTGCCTATGTTTGCTCTACGCAGCACCATGTCTCCTGCCTGGAAACTCCGCGGGACAACTTTTTTGTTGTACCTTTGGGCAACTCGCCTCTTGGCGGCTTCGTCTTTGATCCGCGATTGTTTTCTGTGTTCTTCAATCAGGTCGATGTCTTCTTTTCGATGCTGATTGTTATTATCCGCGGAGAATAGGTGCACTCTTGGACTCATTTCTCTGATTTCTACTGGTATCATGACTTCGCTTCCGTATGCCAACTTGAATAGGGAATGACCTGTTGTTGTGTGTGGGGTAGTTCTGTAAGCTCACAGGATGCTTCCTAATTCATCAGCCCATAAGCCTTATGCTTCGTCAAGTCTCTTCTTTAAACCTTTCAGGATGACCTTGTTGGCCGCTTCTGCCTGCCCGTTGGTTTGCGGATGCTCCACGGAGGAGAAACGGTGCTTGATTCTGAAACCCTGCAAGAACATCGTAAATCCCTTGTCGGTGAACTGTGTGTCGTTATCAGAAACAATCGTCTCGGGAATGCCGAATCTCGTGAGGATGTTATTCCACACGAACTTCCGACACTGGGCAGAAGTGATGGTAGCCAACGGTTCGGCTTCGATCCATTTGGTAAAATAATCTACGGCTACTATGATAAATTTTTGCTGGCCCGTTGCTGGTGGGAATGGTCCTAGGATATCAATACCCCATCTTTCGAACGGCCAGGAAGCAGTGATCGAGGATAGTCCTTCTGGGGGAGCAACATGGAAGTTCGCGTGCTCTTGACATCTCTTGCATTTCTTGACATAATTTGCGGAGTCCTTTTGCAAGGTGGGCCAGTAAAGGCCTGATCGGAGTATCTTCAGGGCAAGGGTTTTTGGCCCCATGTGGTGGCCACAAGCTCCTTCGTGAACTTCTTCCAAGACGCGGGGGATGTATTTTGATTTTATGCACTTTAACAACGGCTGTGAGATTGACCTTCTATACATTTGACCGCTGACGATGGTGTATTTTGTCGCTTCTCGCTGGAGATTTTTATCTTCTGTGTGCTCGTGTCCGCGGATAATTCTTTGCAACGATATGGTCCAACATTCCTCTACTTGCTGCTGAATTTCTGTGTTGCTGATGCTAGTGACTATGGAGGGGTGACGAAGAGTCTCTTGAATGAGGGTTTTGTTACTCCCTCTGGGTCTTGTGCTGGCTAGCTTTGAAAGCGTATCTGCTCTTTCATTTTCCCTCCGTGGGACATTGTTTATTTGGTGGCTATGGAGGTTTGATAGGATTTGCGTAACAAGTTTCAGGTATTGTTGAAACTGAGCATTTTTAGCAAGGTATTCTCCCTTCACCTGTGCAATAACGATTTGAGAGTCACTATATATGACAAGCTTCTTGGCTCCAACATCTCTGGCCAGGTTAAGACCTGCAACCAAAGCTTCGTATTCTGCCTGATTATTGGACGTGACAAAGTCAAATTTGACGGCCATTTCCAATTTGAGGTCGTTTGGCCCTTCAAGTATTACTTCTGCCCCGCTTCCGCGTATACTAGAAGCTCCATCTACGTGTAGCGTCCAGGCGTCTTCCTCGGTGGAATTATTTTCTCCCGAAAATTCTACGATGAAATCAGACATGGCCTGGGCTTTGATTGCTACCCGCGGTTCAAAATGAATGTCGAATTCTGATAATTCGACTAACCAGGCTAACATGCGTCCGGCTAGGTCGAACTTTTGGAGCACTTGTCTTATCGGTAGATCTGTTCTCACCACTATAGGGTGTGATTGGAAGTAAGGGCGAAGTCTCCGCGCAGAGTTGATGAGGGCAAATGCCACTTTTTCAATTTTTTGGTACCTTACTTCCGCCCCGTGAAGAACTTTGCTTGTGAAATACACAGGGAACTGATTTGGACCTTTTTCTTTTACTAAGACAGAGGCTATGGTTTCTTCAGATGCCGAGAGGTACAAGTAAAGCTTTTCACCTTTCTCGGGCTTCTTTAAAACAGGTAGCTGAGAGAGGTAGGACTTGAATTCATCAAATGCTTTTTGGCATGTATCAAACCACTCAAAGGAGATCATATTCTTCAATAGCTTGAAGAAAGGTAGGGATTTCTCCGCGGAAGCTGCCATGAATCAGTTAAGGGAGGCTATTCTTCCGGTCAAACCTTGTACTTCTTTGATGGACGACGGAGGTCTCATGTTTATGATGGCTTCACGCTTCGCGGGGTTGGCTTCAATTCCGCGCTGGGTTATCATGAAACCCAGGAATTTTCTTGCTTCTACCGCAAATGCACATTTCGCAGGATTTAAAACTTTAAGTTATGATTGCGGAGGGTGTTAAAGACAGCATTTAAGTTAGCGGTTATCTCCTCTTCTGCGGATGTTTTGACGATCATGTCATCCACATATACTTCTACCAATTCCCCGGACATATCATGGAAAACCTTATCCATCATACGCTGATAGGTGGCCCCTGCGTTTTTCAAACTGAAGGGCATAACTTTGTAGAAATAGTTGCCCCCTGGTGTTATAAACGCGGTTTTCTCTGCGTCGGCTCGATGCATGGGTATTTGGTTATATCGAGCGTATGCGTCAAGGAAGGTTAAGAATTTGTATCCGGATGCAGCATCTACCAGTAGATCAATGTTTGACAAGGGATAAGGATCTTTGGGGCATGCTTTGTTTAGATTTGTGTAATCTACGCACATTCTCCACTTCCCTCCAGGCTTAGGGACCATGACCACGTTCGATAGCCAGGAGGGGTACATGATTTCCTGTATGAACCCTGCTTCTTTTAATCCCTGAACTTGCTTCTGCACCTCTTTTGCTTTGTCTGAACTCATCTTTCTTATTTTCTGTTTCACGGGCCTACTTCCCGGGTAAGATGGCTAATTTGTGTGCCATGAGGGTGGGATCGATTCCTAGCATGTCTGCTGCTGTCCACGCGAATAAGTCTGCGTTGCGCTTCAGGTTGTCAATTAGTTTGCTCTTCATTCCAAGGGAAAGGTTTTTATTGATTCGGGTGACTTGTTCAGGGTTAACACCTATCTGAACAGTCTCTAGCTCCCCTTCTGGCTCCGGTCTTTCGCGCACTGGTGCGTTATTCGCGGAAATGTCAGCTAGCATTACCTGTGATATCTTGTGCACATCTTTTCTCTTTGGAGGCTGTTGTGGATTGTGAGTCTGGAGACTCGTGTTGTAACATCTTCGAGCCGTTGCCTGATCTCCACGGATAGATGCAACTCGGTTATCCTGGGTGAGGAACTTCATGGTCAAAGCAGCTGTGGAGATAACGGCATTTACAGCTTTTAAAGTTGGTCTTCCCAGGATGATGTTGTACGCGGATGGCTTATCCACAACCAGAAACTTCACTCATTCTGTTCTAGTTAAATGCTCGGGTCCTAAGGTTAGGTATAGAGAAATGTAGCCATCGGGGGTGACTGTCTCCCCCGAAAAACTTACCAAGTCTTCACGATAATGTTCGATATCTGCGTTTTTCAGCCCAAGCTAGTCAAAACAGCTTCTGAAGATTATGTCCGCGGAACTTCCCTGATCAATCAGGACTCTTTGGACTTCTGCGTTGACTAAAGTAGCAGAGATGACCATAGGGTCATCGTGGACGGGCGTTGTATGCATGAAATCTTCACGTGTAAACATGATGTCCGGAAAACACCGATATCCTGGAAATTTGTTGCTTGCTTGGTCCCGGAGATGTAAGACTTCTTGCAAGTGTCTTTTTCGCGCGGAACGGGTGGATCCCTGTTTCTGGTCGTCTGTGTTGTCTTTCACGCCTATTTTCGGGGTGGCTTTCCCTTCCCCGGACTTCCCTTGTGTAGGGTTTTCTTTCTGGCTCTCTGATTTCCATCTTTCGCTTCCTTTCCTGGATCACATATATTTCTAGTTTTCCTCCATGGACCCATGATTCTACTTCATCTTTCAGATCTATGCATTCCTCAGTGCTATGACCATAGGAATCGTGATAAGTGCAGAATAGTGACGTATCCGTTCCTGACCTCAGGCGGATTGGTTTGGCCCGGGGAAAGCCGTCTTTATGCTGAATCTCCCTGTATAGCTGGGTGAGGGAAATTGTTAGTGGGGTATAATTCGTGTACCTTCCTTCTTTGAGTATTCTAGGTCTATTTATCCAAGGACGATCGCTCCGCGGTGGATGATTGTACTTTCTTCTCGTACTTTCCCCTCCGTCCTGGGTAAGATCAATCCTTATGGCTTCCATACCCTCCTCTTGGAAAAGGTATTCTTCCGCTCTTTCTTGTATTTCCACTAGGCTCCGCAGGGGCCTCTTAGATAAGTTCTTTGCAAATGGGCTTCCTTTTTTGAGGCCATTCGTAAGGCCCATTAGCACAGCTTGCGGCTGCAAGTCCTCTATCTGCGCGCATTCTTCATAAAACCGGTCAAGATATTGGCGGAGATTTTCCTCTTCCTTCTGTACAACTCCCAAGAGGCTTACAGCCGTCTTGGGTTTCGTTCTTCTCGTGGTAAAGTTGGCTGAGAATCGCTCGGCCAGGTCGTCGAAACAACAAATGCATTTTGGAGGTAAAGCATTAAACCATATAAGAGCACCCTTCCTTAAAGTCACAGGAAACGACTTACATTGGATAGCATGTGAAGCTCTGTCTAATATCATGCGGTGGCCAAAGGCGTCCAAATGGTGCTGAGGATCAGTGGTTCCATCATAGGCTCCATATCAGTTGGAGGACGGAACCCAGGCAATGGTAGTGCATTAAGAATTTCGTCAACGAAAGGGTGGTTGTCCTTCCCTTTCGCTCTCTTTATCGCTCCTCGGATCTTATACAGCTGCGTTTCAGCGGCTTTGTAAACTGATCCTTGACCTTCATCATCTTCGGAAGGCCTATCACTGCGGTTAAGACCGTCGATGTGGCGCTCCCTCTCTTGGGCTTCTAAAACAACCTGTTTGCGCCTTTCTTCTGCATCTTTTCTGGTTTTATCTGCGGAAGCTCTGATGTCCTTCTGTTTCTTCCGTTCTTCTTCAGCCTGGGCTAGTATCGATAGCACTGCTTCTAATTTCTCGATCTTAGCAGCTTGGGACCAGACGATGTCTTCTAGGTTAGGAGGAGTAGCGTCGTTGGCGTTTACTGGTGGGGAAGGCGAGGTCTGATCGGGTACTCCACGGTCAGGAGATGGAAGCGTTGGGTTGACTGGAGCATTGTTGTCGACAGACACAGATCCTCTGGTGTGTCACTAGATGTCACTAGTCGGTAGGTTCTTCTGGTTTTGGGAGGCATATTGAGAATTGGTGCTTCAGAACTCGAACGGGGAATGTTTAGGAGTGTGTTTCCCACAGACGGCGCCAAATGTACCTGATGGGTACTTTTGGGTTCCGGAGCTCCGCGAACGAGGTCTGAAATGGCTACGTGGTCTGGGCTGGCAGGGTACCTACAAGGACTCCGATGCCAAAGTCAGTAGAGGTTGGAGATGAAGGTATGAGAAATGAGATTAGGGTCCGGCGTACCTGAGTGCTTGATCTCTCTTATGTACCTGTCGGGCGTTGATGATAGTTAATTCACTCCTCACTATCCGCAGACATATTGCCTTGGTTACTCCGAGACTGCCGGTGTGATGGGAGATGATCGCGCTGCGGAAAGGCGTAGTGCGCGGATCGAATACGTTTCTTCCAAGGGATGGGCTTCCTGTTCCAGGATGGTTTTAATAAGTCGGGCGGGTTGGGTGAGTCACTTCCGCGGAATGGGCCGCATGGGCCCAGTCCATAACAAAATGAATTATGGTAAATTGTTGTTATGATTATTTAAATCAAATTATGAGAAAATGTTATTCAAAATGAATTATAGTAAAGTGTTGTTATGATCATTTAAATTAAATTATGAGAAAATGTTATCCAAAATGAATTATGGTAAAGTGCTGTTATGTTAATTAAATTAAATAATGAGAAAATGTTATTCAAAATGAATTATGGTAAATTGCTGTTATGATTATTTAAATTAAATTATGAGAAAATTTTATTCAAAATGAATTATAGTAAAGTGTTGTTATGATCATTTAAATTAAATTATGAGAAAATGTTATCCAAAATGAGTTATGGTAAAGTGCTGTTATGTTAATTAAATTAAATTATGAGAAAATGTTATTCAAAAAGAATTATGGTAAAGTGTTATTACGTTATTTAAATTTAATTTTGAGAAAGTGTTCTTATGGTAAAGTGCTATTGTGTAGTTAAATTAAATTAGGAGAAAATGTTATTCAATTAAAGTATGAGAAGGTATTATTCAAAGCGTTCAAAAGAATATATGCCCGTCCCATGTTGTATCATGCATCTTAGTAAGGTTCTAGATAATTAGAGTTTCACCTAACATAATCAAAGACCATAATGGGACTTAGGAAGACAATTAAGTCGCTTGCCTTAGTCCCCACTATGAAGAGTATGGTAGACCTCAGAAGTATAAATTTACATGGACATTAAACGGTTTTTCTCCTGGCACGTCTACGGATACGCCCCTCGCCGGTCCTACAAGACGGATCGGTTTATGTCAGAAAGAACCGACTAAGGTCTAGAGAAAATAATGAGTAGTAAGGGTAAGCCCCGAAGATTGGGATATAAAGTAAGTAAGGAGATAGTTAGTAGAAGTATGCAAGTACAAGTCCACTCATGGCTTCGTCACTAGGGCAGGCCCCTCACCATCTCACCAGGAATATGGTTGTTCCCTTCGTTGTGACTTTCCGCCTTACACAACTTGATGATCTTGCTTCGTAAGATTCAATGAGTATCGTTGTGCTACATCCCTATTTGGGCGATCATGCAATTGACGTTCTACTTTTAGCATGCTTTGGGCTTGTGAAATCTCCGCATTTGAGATTTTGGTACTTCTTGATGTCCAAACTTTGATATCTATGTATTTGATGTAAGGTAGTAGCTTTTTGAATTATGGAGAAAAATTCATCACCGTACATTTAAAGTTGTGTTTTTCTTTCAGCTTGCTTAGTTTTATACATCCTTTGGTGCATTGTTGGTGAAATCGTGACTTTTCGCCTTACAATACTTTTTGATCTTGCTTCGTCAGATTCGTTGAATATTGTTCTGCCACACCCTTATTTAGGCAATTTTTCAATTTACGTTCTACTTTTGGCATTCTTTGGGCTTGTGAAATCTCTCATTTGAGATTTTGGTACTTTGTGGTGTCTAAACATTTTATAAATATGAATTTTTTACACATCAAACCTTTTAACAACTTGGGAAACAATCATTACCGTAGCATTTGTAGATGTGTTTGGCTTTTAGCTTGCTTAGTTTTAATCGTCCGTTGGTGCATATTTTGTGAAGTTGTGACTTTTCGCCTTAAACAACTTGATGATCTTGCTTCGTAAGATTCAATGAGTATCGTTGTGCTACATCCCCATTTGGGTGATCATGCAATTGACGTTCTACTTTTGGCATGCTTTGGGCTTGTGAAATCTTCGCATTTGAGATTTTTGTACTTTGTGGTGTCCAAACATTTTATATATGTGAATTTCTTACACATCAAACCTTTTAACAACTTGGGAAACAATCATTACCATAACATTTGTAGATGTGTTTGACTTTTAGCTTGCTTAGTTTTAATCGTCTGTTGGTGCATATTTTGTGAAGTTGTGACTTTTCACCTTACACAACTTGATGATCTTGCTTCGTAAGTGCAACACCCTAGCTAGTTGGCGTATGCTTAAGTCATAGGCTTTCCTGGCTAGGTGGTTGAACTCTGGTGCTGTGAACTACTACTGTTCTATATTACCGGTTCAAATTAGGGTTACGGAAAATACGGGCCATTTTGAAATTTCTTTGGCATGTACAATTTCATAGAAAGTAAAGAGCCATGCGGATAGTAAATCGCGTAACGGCATAATTAAAAGAGTAAAGGAGAGCGGATACATACCTGTAGTAGGGAAAGTAGTCTGCGGAATTATGCACATAGGGGCCCGAATATACAAAAATACACTGATATCTCATATATATCTAAGTTTTAATATTACATATACATAAAATCCACATAATATACATATACAACAGATAAAGAAAAAGATTACGCACACGAGTGGTACTAATCACTTCGTGTACAGTACAACCCTAAGCCTACTGCCGTCGGGATCCTGTCCCCTACTCGTTGTCCTCTTCCTCCTCCCGATCGATGGGGTCCTCCTCCTCACTGGACACGTCCATCACTGCCGTGAAGCCTCGCGAGGCGAACTGACACGGTAAGACGGGGAGAACCCGCTTACGGGCAGTCGTCCGTCGGCCCCGACCTCGTACTAGGGGAGTGGTTGGAACGGGGTCTGCGGCTGGTGCGGTCTCCAGCTCCGGCTCCGACTCTGACAGGGGCACCTCCTCGTCTTCATCAAGGTGGATAGGGTCTCAACTGTTGCTCCTTGGATGCTCGTCAATCCAGATCAGATGCATCGGTGAGGACCTTGGGGCTCCGAGTCTCTGTCTAGGAGGTCGATCGAGCTCGTAAGGTATACGCGCCGGTGCGAATGTGCTCGTCTCGAGGAGGGTGTCCATACGGTAGTTGTGCATGCGAGTGCGGGTGAATAACCATACGTCCTTCGCTGGCGGGGAAGTCATAGCTGCAAGCTGGATCCATACACGAGTGGGGGTGAGAACTCTTGGTCCTCAGTGGGGTTTCCGTCGCATCATCAAATGTTCATTTTCCTCGGGTATCCTCCAGGCCGTTCAGGGGATCTCTAGGTGAGCATGCATACTAGAATCCTACTTATTATTTTCTTTGCTAAAACCCTAAACAGCTTTATCTAATTTATCTAGGTGACTGGGGATCTAGTCTTGCTTACCTAGGTTCTCGCGCTTTTTATCCTAGACCGTCGTACATGTATGCCCGGTGACCCTGCCCCATGCATTCCCTTCGAGCATGGTGACATGGTCGAGACATAACCACATTTAACCACATAGACATGAATGCAAGGTGATCGTGTCCCATGCATTCCCTTCAAGCTTGGTGACGTGATTTAGCCCCATGCGTTCCCTTTGAGCATGGTGACGTGCAACAATGCATGCGTTCCCTTCGAGCCTGCTATTGCGCACTATGCATGGGTGTATTCTCTTTCTTTTAACCGGTATTGTACACACTTTGGTCGCCTTCCTTTGGGCTAAACCAGGCGGAAATCATACTTTCATTTACTTGTACTTACGTTCTTATGCACTTTTATCTTTCTCATTGGACTCTGGTTCCTACCTTTTATCATCTTTCTTTATTATGCTTTCGTTTAATCATGACCTCTAGTGATTTATTCTAATGATGCATGCTTTTTTGAGCCATAAGAGGTGCATTTGTACCCATTGGATCCCTTGGAACCACTGAAAGCTCAAGTCTGCCAGGTTCCATGTGAATACTTAGAGGGACATTCGAACGAAATCCCCACTGGTTCTTTCATTCGGTTGAAAATGGGTTTCATTTGACTGAAATCCTCAGCATTCTTTCATTCGAATACTATGGGATTCATTCGATTGAAATCCGGAGTTTTCCTTTCATTCGACGTCCTGGGAATTCAATCGAATGAAAGCTTCCTTTGGCTTTTATTCGACTGAAAACCTCAAGTATTCGAATGAAAGCTCCAAAATCGCATCCCCGAGACTCTAGTTCTCAATTTTCCTCGGAAAACCACTGTTCCTAGGGTTCCAATCAGTACAGTTATACATTTCATTCAACAAAATTTCTCAAAACCCTTTTTACCCAGATTTCCCCAAAAATACTACTTAACATTTTCATAGTCAGAAACATAAAATAACACATATACAGTTAAAAATTAAACCACATAGACAGTGGGCTTAGGATTACCCACATCCGATGGAGATTCTGAATTGGTAGGTTCGAAGTGGAGAATTTCCTCTTCAGGATGGCATGCTCCGGTGATTTTTCTGAGACTCTGGCACGAAACCTAGATGTGTCGGAACGAGACTGATATTCGTGGACGAGGCTGAAAGTTGCCGTAAATTCTCAAAAGTTACGTGGTTATTTATAACCACGCATAGTAATTTATTTTCTTTTCTTTTTTCCTTTTCTTTCTTCTCTTATTCTTTCTTCAGAAGCTATTGCTTCTTTTATTATTATTATTATTATTATTATTATTATATTATTATTTATTATTTACTTCATTCAGAAGTAATTTCTCACCCTATCTGGGTCCGTTTTCATTTGATCGTGTTTTGTCCAAAAAGTCTCACCTTCGGTTGCCCTAAAAATATTCCGGACATACCGTCGTGATCCGTTTATTTTTCCCTTCAGCCTGGGACAGTTTTTCCAGGGATCCTGGGCTTTCTTACTGAGTCGAGAAATCCCATGGGCATTTTCCCGGTATTCGAAAAATTCCCGTTCGAGGTGAAACTCGCCCGGTGACTCCAGGAAATTAAGGGACACCTAGTCCTAGCCCATTTCCCTTAAATCCCTAGGGTTTCGGGGCTTAATTCCTCCGCCCTTGATTTCTCGGAGTTTCCCAGCCGTTCTCGGTGGCGAAGTCAACGAGCTTTCAGCACACGGGAACTCGGGATGTTATAGTAAGATTCAATGAGTATCATTGTGCTACATCCCTATTTGGGCGATCATGCAATTTACATGCTACTTTTTGCATGCTTTGGGCTTGTGAAATCTCCGCATTTGAGATTTTGGTACTTCTTAAAGTCCAAACTTTGATATCTATGAATTTGATGTAAGGTAGTAGCTTTTTAAATTTTGGAGAAAAATTCATCACCGTACATTTAAAGTTGTGTTTTTCTTTCAGCTTGCTTAGTTTTATACGTCCTTTAGTGCATTGTTGGTAAAATCGTGACTTTTTGCCATATAATATTTTTGATCTTGCTTCGTCAGATTCATTGAATATTGTTCTGCCACACCTTTATTTAGGCAATTTTTCGATTTACGTTCTACTTTTGGCATTCTTTGGGCTTATGAAATCTCTCATTTGAGATTTTGGTACTTTGTGGTTTCCAAACATTTTATATATATGAATTTCTTACACATCAAACCTTTTAACAACTTGGGAAACAATCATTACCGTAGCATTTGTAGATGTGTTTGGCTTTTAGCTTGCTTAGTTTTAATCGTCCGTTGGTGCATATTTTGAGAAGTTCTGACTTTTCGCCTTACACA
This sequence comes from Nissolia schottii, assembly GCA_003254905.1. Lineage (NCBI taxonomy): Eukaryota > Viridiplantae > Streptophyta > Magnoliopsida > Fabales > Fabaceae > Nissolia > Nissolia schottii. The sequence continues at coordinate 17,970 of QANU01091216.1, read as the reverse complement.
ACTTGATGATCTTGCTTTGTAAGATTCAATGAGTATCGTTGTGCTACATCCCAATTTGGGCGATCATGCAATTGACGTTGTACTTTTGGCATGCTTTGTGATGAGAACATGATCAAGGGCAAGGACTAAGAGGCAAAAAAGAGGACTAGGACAACCTATGACTTGGGCTAGAGCAAGAAAAGCCAATGAGGCTTTAAAACAAGTCTTAGTTACAATTTTAAAGATTGGACTTAGCTTGGATCAAGATGAGCCCAAATTGGTTAATTGTGTCATGGAACTTGGTCCACAAGTTGAAGGCATGCATTCCACAATCTGATTGAGTTTAGAAGTTATTGTTTGGAGTTTTTTTGTTCATAATAATTGGCCAAAAATGTGGCTGAGTTTATTTTAGCATGATTGGCATTTGTGGTTATGAAATCAGCCTTTAAGCCACCAATTAGTGTGTTTTTAGTTTTGTTTTGGATAATAAGAGCAACCTAGCCGTGGAATAAATAAGAATTAGTGCATTGTTTTGCATTTAGTTGGTTCTTAATGGGCAGCCAATTGTTGAATGCTCAGCCATAGGTTACAAAGCATCTTTGGCTGAATGTTAATGCAATTATAGTGCCTTTTGAAACAGCCTAGCTAACTGTTTACCCGTACGTAGTAAACAATGCTCACTAGGTTGTTTTCTGCTTTGTTTGGGTTACTTTTAACCCCTACTTTTAACTTGGAAAATATTTCTTACTTGAAAATATGGACCAATTTGAAAACTATTATGTTACTGTATCAGTTTGCAAATTAGGAGCCGTGCGTGAACAAGGAAGCATGTATATACAAATGCTAACGTAGCTGTTAGTTAAGGTAGTGACAAGCTGGAGAAGTATGAATATACATATAAGCACAATCAAGGTCTAACATATAATTGCACATTGCTTATTAATAAGTAATTACACAAACAATTAACAAGAGTCATAGATCATAGTACAAAATATCTATCAACCTATTGCGAGCGTCTTCACTTGGCTCTTGCCGGGAACTGTCCTGCTGCGGTTGCTCGTTGATCCCTTTGCTTTGCATACCTGGACCCATAAGGAGTGGGTGTGAGAACGCTTCGTTCTCAGTGGGAGTTCCTCGCGTTATCTATCATTCATTACTCTGTTATCTTCCAGGCCACTCAGGAGATCTCTAGGTGTCATGCATACTAAAATCCTACTGGTTATTATCTTTGTCTATGTCCTGAATGGCTTTATCTACTTTACTAGGTGACTGGGGGGATCTAGTCTTTCTTATCTAGGTTCTCGTGCTCATTAACTTTACGTTACTGCTAAAGACATAATAGTCACCTGGGGTCATTCCCTTGACGATACATAATATATAAACATATATAAATACATTCATACTTGCATACATACTGGCATACATATATACATTCATTCACATTCTCATACATTCAATCTCTTAATCATACGTATGACTATATATTGCATGAGGGAATCTGGGAAATCTCTTACGCATACCGGCTTACCCGGGTTAGTGCCCTTCTTCTTTTAGTCCTTCCACCCATGTAACCGTGGCCTTCGGTTACAACCTCCTTCTATTCCTTATCATGATGACCCAGCAGCGCTTGAACCGTAGTGGTAGCTAACCACGTTAAGCTCATAGGAGGTAATTCATCATCATGATAAGTACCACCACCCCCTTACCGGGATGGTGAGGGACCGGCCCTTTGGCGCGATCAGGCGTAGACTCGTTTCTCTTTACTTTAGTCTTAGTTCTTTATTTTGGGGTCCCCCTTTCTTTCTTACAGGACTGTTCCTGTTCTTTTCCTTTCAAGCCTTTGCCTGTTCTCTTTTCTTTCATATTCAGGTCTCTCTACCTGCTTTGCTCTTACCAATCCAGCGTGCAGAATTGGTGAGGGGCGTGTCTGTAAGACGTGCCAAGAGAATGGGGTTTTCCTAGTCATATAACTATTGACTCTGACTAAGGCCGGCCGAATCCTTGGTAATTGGGGCCTTAGTCTCTGCTTTATTCCCTAGGGTTCAGTTATGCACCTTTAAGATTTCGTGAATACCTCTAGTGATCTAGGGTTATCCTAACTGATGAGTCCAAAATGGTGAATTGCATTATGGAGACGTGCGGTTCAAGTGGTATAACTTGAATGAGATTTTTTTATAGTGTTTTTTTTAATGTTTTTGTAATAAATGGCTATGCCATTCAGTTTGGGTTTGTTTTAGCCGAATTATTTAGTTTATGACACCAATAATTAGCATTAGTTGGTGCTCATTATTTGGTTTTCAGTTTTGTTTCTTAGGACATTAGTTGTTTCAGCCGTTGGAGCATTAGTTGCTCATTATTTCTTGTTTTTATTGGACTTTGTAACCAACCATTGGCCAAGCAACATATAAGCTAGCCATTTGGTTATTTTGAGAAGAAGTTGAATGATAATCAGATTACTATCAAATTGTGAGAGTGATTCTCTAAGTTCTTGAGTGATTCAAGAAGTGAGATTATCAAAGGACCTAACCACATCCTTTGTGTGTTTTGTCTCAAATTGGAGTGATTCCAATCCTTTTGTTATCTATCAAATTTTTTTAGCCAAGTTCATCAACCAACAAATTGAAAGTTAATTTGTTGAACAACTTGTGTTAGTTGAATTCAAACAATAACATTGGTTCACATCATTTGGTATCAGAGCCAGGTTTGAGGTTTCAAGATTTTCTCTACATTTTTTCTTCTTGGCCATTGTTATTTCTCTTGTATTCTTGTTCCTTTTCAACATGTTAGGAGAAGAAAATTCACCACAAGGTGGAGACTTATTTTCTGTTGAAATGCAAGCATTGGCTGACAATCTAGAAAGGCTTTTCAATCAAAAATTTGAAGAGCTCTATGAAAGGATGGAAAGGATAATGAAGAGGAAGAATTCAAGAAATTCTTCTAGTTCCAACTCTATTCCATGGAGGAACCAACCAAAGACGGAGCAACCAATTTCAATTCAGCCTAAAAAGGTTGAATTAGTGGAAGTTCAACAATCATCTCTTGGAAATTTGGGAAGTGAGGTAACAGAAAAACATGAAAGAAAAGAGGCCATGAAAGAAAAGAATCATGAAAGGCAAACAATGAATGAAAATAAAGAGGAAAAAGCAAAAAGCCAGATGAGTGAAAATAGAGAAGAGTGTGAAAAATGAGCAAAGTGAGCAAGTTGAGAGAAAACAAAGAGAGAAGAAAAAAAGTGAAACACTTGAGGGAAAACACAAATTTTTGATTAAGGAATAAGAGGTGAAAAAGATGCATGAGCGTGTGAAGGTTCAAATTGAAAAGAAAAATGAGAGCTATGTCAAGCAAGTTAACAAGGGAAGAAAGAAAGTTGTGTTTGAACCAGGAGATTGGGTTTGGGTGCACATTAGAAAGGAAAGGTTTCCTAAACAAAGGAAATCAAAGTTTCAACCTAGAGGAGATGGTCCGTTCCAAGTGTTGGAAGAGATCAATGATAATGCCTACAAAGTTGAATTGCCTGGTGAGTATAATGTCAGTGCTACATTCAATGTGTTTGATCTATCTCTTTTTGATACGAATGAAGGAGACTTTGATTTTGAGGACAAATCATTTTCAAGAGGGAGGGAACGATGAGAACATGACCAGGGGCAAGGACCAAGAGGGAAATAAGAGGACTAGGACGACCTATGACTCGGGCTAGAGCAAGAAAACCCAATGAGGCTTTAAAACAAGTCTTAGTTACAATTTTGAAGATTGGATTTAGCTTGGATCAATATGAGCCCAAATTGGTTAATTGTGTCATGGAACTTGGTCCACAAGTTGAAAGCATGCATTCCACAATCTGATTGAGTTTATAAGTTATTGTTTGGAGTTTTTTGTTCATAATAGTTGGCTCAAAAAATGTGGCTGAGTTTATTTTAGCATAATTGGCATTTGTGGTTGTTAAATCAGCCTTAAAGCCATCAATTAGTGTGTGTTTTCAGTTTTGTTTTGGATATAAGAGCAACCTAGCCATGGAATAAGTGAGAATTAGTGCATTGTTTTGCATTCTTAATGGGCAGCCAATTGTTGAATGCTCAGCCATACGTTACAAAGCATCTTCGGCTGAATGTTAATGCAATTATACTGCATTAGGAGTGGATTTTCGGTTAGGGTTGTTGGTGCAGCTTTTAGGAGTTTATTTTGTGACTTTTGGTATTATGTAACACAAATTGGCAAGCTATATAAGGCAGCCAAAGTGGTAATACGAAAATACAATAAGATTAAGCATTTCTTTGATTTCTATCAAACTTATTTGTGAGAGTGATTCTCCTAAATTCTTGAGTGATTCAAGAAGTGAGATTATCAAAGGACTTAACCAAATCCTTTGTGTGTTTTGTCTCAAATTGGAGTGATTCCAATCTTTTGGTTATCTATCAAATTCCGCTGCCTACATTTCTTTTGCAAAACTAATTTTTCTAGCCAAGTTCATCAACTAACAAAGTGAGAGTTAATTTGTTGAACAACTTGTGTTAGTTGAATTTAAACAATAACTTTGGGTCACATCATTTGGTAATCAGAGCTCAGGTTTGAGGTTTCAAAATTTCCTCTACATTTTTTCTTCTTGGCCATTGTTATTTCTCTTGTATTCTTGTTCCTTTTCATTTAACATGTTAGGAGAAAAAAATTCACCACAAGGTGGAGACTTATTTTCTCTTGAAATGCAAGCGTTGGCTGACAATCTAGAAAGGCTTTTCAATTCAAAATTTGATGAGCTAAATGAAAGGATGTAGAGGATAATGAAGAGCAAGAATTCAAGCAATTCTTCTAGTTGCAACTCCATTCCATGGAGAAATTAACCAACCAAAGACGGAGCAACCAATTTCAATTCAGCCTAAAAAGGTTGAATTAGTGGAAGTTCAACAATCATCTCTTGGAAATTTGGGAAGTGAGGTAAGAGAAAAACATGAAAGAAAAGAGGCCATGAAAGAAAAGAATCATGACAGGCAAACAATGAGTGAAAATAAAGAGGAAAAACCAAAAAGTGAGATCAGTGAAAATAGAGAAAATAGTGTGAAAAATGAGCAAAGTGAGCAAGTTGAGAAAAAACAAAGAGAGAAGAAAAAAAGTGAAACACTTGAGGGAAAACACAATTTTTTTATTAAGGAAAAAGAGGTGAAAAAGATGCATGAGCGTGTCAAGGTTCAAATTGAAAAGAAAAATAAGAGCTATGTTAAGTAAGTTAACAAGGGAAGAAAGAAAGTTGTGTTTGAACCAGGAAATTGGGTTTGGGGGGTGCACATTAGAAAGGAAAGGTTTCCTGAACAAACGAAATCAAAGTTTCAACTTAGAGGAGATGGTCCATTCCAAGTGTTGGAAAAGATCAATAATAATGCCTACAAAGTTGAATTGCCTGGTGAGTATAATGTCAGTGCTACATCTAATGTGTTTGATCTATCTCTTTTTGATGCGGATGAAGGAGACTTTGATTTGAGGACAAATCCTCTTCAAGAGGGAGGGAATGATGAAAACATGATCAAGGGCAAGGACCAAGAGGCAAATAAGAGGACTAGGACGACCTATGACTCGGGCTAGAGCAAGAAAAGCCAATGAGGCTTTAAAACAAGTCTTAGTTACAATTTTGAAGATTGGACTTAGCTTGGATCAAGATGAGCCAAATTGGTTAATTGTGTCATGGAACTTAGTCCACAAGTTGAAGGCATGCATTCCACAATCTGATTGAGTTTAGAAGTTATTGTTTGGAGTTTTTTTGTTCATAATAATTGGCCAAAAACGTGGCTGAGTTTATTTTAGCATAATTGGCATTTGTGGTTGTGAAATCAGCCTTAAAGCCACCAATTAGTGTGTCTTCAGTTTTGTTTTCGATAATAAGAGAATAAGTTAGAGTTAGTGCATTGTTTTGCATTTAGTTGGTTCTTAATGGGCAACCAATTATTGAATGCTCAGCCATAGGTTACAAAGCATCTTTGGCAGAATGTTAATGCAATTATAGTGCCTTTAGAGTGGATTTTGGTTAGGGTTTTTGGGGCAGCCTTTAGGAGTTCATTTTGTGACTTTTGGTATTATGTAACACAAATTGGCAAGCTATATAAGGCAGCCAAAGTGGTAATACGAAAATAGAACAAGATTCAACATTTCTTTGATTTCTATCAAACTTATTTGTGAGAGTGATTCTCCTAAATTCTTGAGTGATCCAAGAAGTGAGATTATCAAAGGACATAACCAAATCCTTTGTGTGTTTTGTCTCAAATTGGAGTGATTCCAATCTTTTGGTTATCTATCAAATTCCGCTATTTACATTTCTAAGCAAAACTAATTTTTCTAGCCAAGTTCATCAACCAACAAAGTGAGAGTTAATTTGTTGAACAACTTGTGTTAGTTGAATTTAAATAATAACTTTGGTTGACATCAAGGCATGCATTCCACAATCTGATTGAGTTTAGAAGTTATTGTTTGGAGATTTTTTGTTCATAATAATTGGCCAAAAACGTGGCTGAGTTTATTTTAACATGATTGGCATTTGTGGTTGTGAAATCAGCCTTAAAGCCACCAATTAGTGTGTTTTTAGTTTTGTTTTGGATAATAAGAGCAGCCTAGCCGTGGAATAAGTTAGAATTAGTGCATTGTTTTGCATTTAGTTGGTTCTTAATGGGCAGCCAATTGTTGAATGCTCAGCCATAGGTTACAAAGCATCTTTGGCTGAATGTTAATGCAATTATAGTGCCTT
>QANU01091216.1:0-11258 GCA_003254905.1 Nissolia schottii | reverse complement strand
GGATTTTCGGTTAGGGTTGTTGGTGCAGCTTTTAGCAGTTTATTTTGTGACTTTTGGTATTATGTAACACAAATTGGCAAGCTATATAAGGCAGCCAAAGTGGTAATACGAAAATAGAATAAGATTCAACATTTCTTTGATTTCTATCAAACTTATTTGTGAGAGTGATTCTCCTGAATTCTTGAGTGATTCAAGAAGTGAGATTATCAAAGGACTTAACCAAATTCTTTGTGTGTTTTGTCTCAGATTGCAGTGATTTCAATCTTTTGGTTATCTATCAAATTCCGCTGCTTACATTTCTTTTAGTTTTGCTTTGCAAAACAAATTTTTCTAGCCAAGTTCATCATCCAACAAATTGAGAGTTAATTTGTTGAACAAATTGTGTTAGTTGAATTTAAACAATAACTTTGGTTCACATCACTTTAGGCTTGTGAAATCTCTGCATTTGAGATTTTGGTACTTCTTGATGTCCAAACTTTGATATCTATGAATTTGATGTAAGGTAGTGGCTTTTTAAATTTTGGAGAAAAATTCATCATTGTACATTTAAAGTTGTGTTTTTCTTTCAGCTTGCTTAGTTTTATACGTCCTTTGGTGCATTGTTGGCGAAATTGTGACTTTTTGCCTTACAATACTTTTTGATCTTGCTTCGTCAGATTCATTGAATATTGTTCTGCCACACCCTTATTTAGGAAATTTTTCGATTTACGTTCTACTTTTGGCATTCTTTGGGCTTGTGAAATCTCTCATTTGAGATTTTGGTACTTTGTGGTGTCCAAACATTTTATATATATGAATTTCTTACACATCAAACCTTTTAACAACTTGGGAAACAATCATTACCGTAGCATTTGTAGATGTGTTTGGCTTTTAGCTTGCTTAGTTTTAATCGTCCGTTGGTGCATATTTTGTGAAGTTCTGACTTTACGCCTTACACAACTTGATGTTCTTGCTTTGTAAGATTCAATGAGTATCGTTGTGCTACATCCCTATTTGGGCGATCATCCAATTGACGTTCTACTTTTGGCATGCTTTGGGCTTGTGAAATCTCTGCATTTGAGATTTTGGAACTTCTCGATGTCCAAACTTTCATATCTATGAATTTGTTGTAAGGTAGTAGCTTTTTAAATTTTGGAGAAAAATTCATCACCGTACATTTAAAGTTGTGTTTTTCTTTCAATTTGCTTAGTTTTTGATATGTGCACCGGGGCGATCAAAAATGTGGACCAAGTGGTATGTAACACCCTAGCTAGCTAGCTTACGCTTAAGTCATAAACCATGCTTCACTAGGTTGTTATCTGCTTGGTTGGAATACTTATAGTCCTATATTAACTTTAGAAAATATCTCTTTACTCAAAATACGGACCAATTTAAAACCTTTCATTTCTTTATCAAAACATAAAGTATGAGCCGTGCGTGTGGATGAAGGCAATATATAAAATCAAGCGATAGGGTCTACAAGACTTAGGCGTTAAATAGCATACTAGATAATTACTCACAACATGCTCATATAAATGTACTTAATACATACTGGTCCATAAATACTTGCACATATGCTTATAATTCGATATTACAAGTACTACAATCAAAAGCTAATGGCAAACAAATCCATTTAGCTAATACAAAGTGCCGACACGGCGTGACGTGTAGTTTTGAAATACAGTCTTGCTGCCTCCCTGGAGTCTCCTGTCTCCAAGTCTCTTCAATTGTCTTCTACTGCCTCCTCCGTTCCAACGTACTTGTCGTGCTGGGATGAGAATGCCGCGTTCTCAGTGGAAAGTCTAGGCCACTATCTATACTCAATTATGATCCAGGCCACTAAGGAGCTCTCTAGGTGTTAAGGTATACTAAAATCCCTACTTGTTTTAATCCATGCTAATCCTGAGTAGCTTTATCTAGTTTACTAAATGCCGGGAGATACCCCTATCTTTATACTTGTCATTAAATGTGAACACACGTACTTGGATTTATTTCGTCACTCCTCGAACTCATGTACTCTAAGTGCTACCTAAATTATGCTAGAGCGGTCTGTAACATGACTTTCCGCCAAGCCATTCCAATCATACAAAACATACATATGTAAATATATAAAACTCATCGTGCATGCATAAAAGGGATTTCTAATAATTCTCCTACGCGTCGTTGGCAGCGTCCTTCTTGATACTTTGTGTCCATCATTCTCCCTTGTAGACCGTGGGACGTCGTCCCTATTCGGAGTACAACCTACTTATTTTTCCGCGTCGTTGACGACTAGGCAACGCTGATTACCTGGGTGGTAGCTAACCACAACTGCACTTGGCATAATGTTATCGCCAACGAGGGGGAACGACTGTAACAACCCGACTTTTCCCTTCATTTGAAATGTCACATAATAAATAATTAAAAATATAATAAGAAGGAAAAGGTAAGATAAAAATGAAATAAAATTTAAATATTAATTTTATTTCTGTAATATTAATTAAAAATAATAATTATGCGATCTCGTGGCGTCCGGTGACGTTTGGATCGAAATTAGGGTTTTATGGTAATTTAATCACGACTCACAGGAGTCTGTAAAATATATTCATATGAAAATAAATTTAAGAATATTCCAACTAACATTTAAATATTAACAAGGAAAATTCATAGGTCACAACGGTATGTCCGAAATATTTTTAGGACTTCCGTACATAAATAGTTAATGAGCGAACATGACCGAAAACACACTAAGGGTAAAATAGGAATTATGAATGGCCAAAGGCCACTAAAGACCCACGGCCAGCCCTCCTACCCGAAGACACACCACACCTACACTAAAGTTATTCCATTTTTCATCTTCCTAAGTCTCCTAAGCTTCCAAGACTTCAAAGCTTCAAATCCACCAAGTTCAATCATCATCCTTTGCTTTCATCACCTTAATTCACTGCTAAATTCATCAAGAAGATAAGCTAGCATCAAGGTTAGGAGGTTCTCTTCAAGTGGAAGCCAAGATAATAAGTTCCATAACCCTAATCTTCCATAACCTAGGTTTTTTTTCTTTCTTGGCCAAGAAGCTTTCAAGCAAGCAATCAAGCTTCAAGTTCATCCTTTCTCATCACCAACAAGCTCTTTAGGAAGTAGGTAACTTTAGTTTAACACCTCTTTGGTGATTATGTTGGTTGGATGTGCTTATGCATGTGTTTGTATGTTTCTATGCATGTATGTGTAATTATGTTAGAAGTTGGTTAGGCTTAGGAAGATGATTCTGAAGGGTCTTGTGGCCTGGATTAGGTAGGATTATTATGCTTGGATTATGTGTGAAAGCTCAAGCAGGTTCCATGGAAGCTAAGGAAAGAAAATGGAAGAAATGGTGAATTCGGTTTTCAGGTCTCGCACAGGGGCCGTTGAGCGGAGTCTCAGGCGCCGCTGAGCGAGCTGAAGCCTACGTGGAAAGTCAAAAAGATATTTTTTTATAAGGCAGTGGAGAAGATTCGGGAAGGTGGCAGCCGCTGGGCGATGGGGTCACTACCGCTGAGCGATAAGACCTCTATCGCTGGGCGCGAAGGCTCAAACCGCTGAGCGAACATCAGTTTTCGCTGAGCGGCTTGAGGCTAGAAAATCTTATGGAACCCTCTTGAGGCTCATAGTACAGCATTTATTACCATATTTATGATTAATAACTGAATTGTATGAATGTACATGCTGTATGTGAGGAAAATGCTCTGAACATGCGTATTACATTTAGTCTGTAGTAAAATCTGTAGCATTTCATGCATTCATGATAAACCTAGTTCAAAGACACTAGAATTAACTCTGAGATAAGTAAAGATTCTGAAATGAACCATAGGGAACAAGTATGCCATGCTGCAGGTACAGAAATGCTGAAATGCTGACAAAGGGCTAATGCCCAATGCTGAAAATGGGCCAATGCCCAATGCTGATAAAGGCTATATGCCACATGCTGAAAAGGCCATGATCACGTGAGCCAAACTATGATCCCACTTCAGGAGGTCAAGGCATCCTGAATATGGAAGCTCGCCACAGGTGGTGTCGATATGGCATACCTGGAGGTGTGCGGTTACCACGCCTTTGCATTGTCGAAAGGGGGCAAGCTTAGGTGGGGGTACAATATCCGCCCACTGTCGAAGGGTCCTAAAGGGGTACACGGCAGGTGGAAGCCCACCGCAGGAAGGTCTGGACAGTGTCGGCCTACACTGACGGTGCGAGGTTATTCCTTCATACTAATGTCAACAGAGGACATCACTATGGTGGGAATAACACATATTCCAAAGCAGGTTTATGCTGTCATATTCTGTTATGCACATATACACTCTGTTAGGCATGTTTATTCCGATGATTCTGTCATGTTTATGCTGATGACTTTGCTAGATATATTCTGATGATACTGTTATATTTATTCTGATGGCTCTGTTATGTATACTCTGATGATTCTGTTATACTGAATGTATTCTGAATGTATTTTGTTATGTATTCTGATTATTCTGGATGTATAGGTCTGCTGTTATGTCCGTACCGTCAAGAGCACGCTCGAGACGGCTATGTATATTCACGAAATGTTAATCAGCACGAAAACGTAGTAAGCAAGAGTAGTTCCCATATCACATAGTAATGTAGATAAAGCCGTTCAGATAGGCCAGCTAATAAATGGTAGGATATTTAGTATGTATGTTCACTTAGAGATCTCTGAGCGGCCTGAAGTCCGACCTAATCTGATAGGAGACTCAGGAACTAAAGTTATTTCCACTGAGAACCTACCGTTCTCAGCCCCACTATTTTATGACTTCAGGTACAGAAGATGAATCTTACTTTGAGGATGCCGACGAGCCGCCAGCTGAGCCATGAGTGGCTAAGAGATAGCTATATGTTTACATTTTTACCAAGGGCATACTGAGTGGCATTCCAGTAGTCCTTGTATTTTGATGTGATGTATTCTGACTGATGTATTCAGTACTCCAGTTTATGTACATGTGATGTATATCTTACTTACTGTATATACAAGTATGTGACTTTGTCTGATGGACCACCTGGATATGTATTGGATGTTTTACTATCTTACAGTTATACGTTTTGTTATATGGTTCTTTCTGACGCATGGCTCTATTTTAATAATTATGCAATGTAAATGAACAGTTTAAAATTGCTCCTTATTTTCTTAAACAACTATTTTCGAAAGATAACAATGGACTAAGGTATTCCGATCAGATAGAAAACAACCTAGTGAGCTTTGTTTACTGCGTACGGGTAAACAGTTAGCTAGGGTGTTTCAACGACCATCCTTCTTGCAGGATGGTGAGGGGCCTGGCCTAGCGACAAGGCCAGGAGTGGACTCGTACTCGCGTACCTCTGATAATTTCACACTTGGGCAATTCTTGCTTACTCTATATCACAACTCTGGGACATACTCTTACTACTCTTTGTTCTCTCCAGGTCCTAGCCTTCTCTTTCTGTCATAAACTGATCCGTCTTGCAAGACCGGTGAGGGGTGCAACACCCTAGCTAGTTGGCCTATGCTTAAGTCATAGGCTTCCCTGGCTAGGTGGTTGAACTCTGGTGCTGAGAACTACTAATGTTCTATATTGCTGGTTCAAGTTAGGGTTACGGAAAATACGGGCCTTTTTGAAATTTTCTTTGACAAGTACGGTTACATAAAAAGTACAGAGCCATGCGAATAACATAGTATAACGGCATAACTAAAGATAAGAGGAGTGCGAATACATACCTGACACCGGAAGACTTGTCGGCGGAACATACATACAGGGGCCCAAATATACACAATACCTTAATATCTTATGCATACATAGGTCTAAATATTTCACATACATAAAGTCCACATAATATACATATACAATGGGTAAAAGAAAACTACGCACACGAGTGGTACTACTCACTTCGTGTGCGGTACAATCCTAAGCCTACTACCGTCGGGATCCTGTCCCCTACTCGTCGTCCTCCTCCTCCTCCTGCTCGATGGGGTCCTCCTCCTCATTGGACACGTCCGTCACTGCCGTGAAGTCTCACGCGGCGAACTGGCGCGGTAAGACGGGAAGAACCCACTTACGGAAGAACCCGCTTACGGGCAGTCGTGCATCGTCCCTGACCTCGTACTGGGGGAGTGGATGAAACCGGGTTTGCGGCTAGTGCAGTCTCCGATTTCGGCACCGGCTCTGACGGAGGATCCTCCTCGGCTTCGTCAAGGTGGATGGGGTCTCGACTGCTGCTCCCGGGACGCTCGTCAATCCAGATCGGATGCATCGGTGAGGACCTTGGGGCTCCGAGTCTCTGTCTAGGAAGTCGATTGGGCTCGTCCAGTATACGTGCCGGTGCAAATGTGTACGGTAGTTGCGCATGCGAGTACAGGTGAATAACCATACGTCCTTTGCTGGCGGGAAAGTCATAGCTGCAAGCTGGATCCATACACGAGTGGGGGTGAGAACTCTTGGTCCTCAGTGGGGTTTCCGTCGCATCATCAAATGTTTATTTTCTCGGGTATCCTCCAAGCCGTCCAAGGGATCTCTAAGTGAGCATGCATACTAAAACCCTACTGATTATTTTCTTTGCTAAAACCCTGAACAGCTTTATCTAATTTATCTAGGTGACTGGGGATCTAGTCTTGCTTATCGAGGTTCTCGTGCTTTCTATCCTAGACCGTCGTACATGTATGCCCGGTGACCCTGCCCCATGCGTTCATTTCGAGCATGGTGACATGGTCGAGACATACCCACATTTAACCACATAAACATGAATACAAGGTGATCGTGTCCCATGCATTCCCTTCGAGCCTGGTGAAGTGATCGAGCCCCGCGCGTTCCCTTTGAGCATGGTGACGTGTATAAGGCATGCGTTCCCTTCGAGCCTGCTCTTGCACACTATGCATGACCCTAACATTTTATTTAACCGGTATTATATACATTCCTTGGCCGCCTTCCTTTGGGATAAGCCATATAGGCACGATGTCCTTTCTCATTTGTAACCATCATCATATGCACTTTTATCTTTCTGTACTATTCTTGTTCTTACATTTCATTGTTATCTTCATTTGTTAGCCTTGATCATACCATGACCTCTAGTGATCTATCCTCATGATGCATGCTTCATTGTCCAATGCTGGACCTAATCTTGCTCATTGGATCCCTTGAAACCACTAAAATCTCAAGTCTGTCAGGTTTCATTCGAATACTTAGAGGGGCATTCGAATGAAATCCCTAAGAGTTATTCCATTCGATTGAAAATGGGTTTCATTCGACTGAAATCCTCAGCATCCTTTCATTCGAATACTATGGGATTCAATCGAATGAAATCCTGAGATTTCCTTTCATTTGACTGAAAACCTCAGGGATTCGAATGAAAGCTTCAAAATCGCATCCCTGAGACTTCAGTTCTCAATTTTCCATTGTTCCTAGGGTTCCAATCAGTACAGTTATACATTTCGTTTATCAAAATTTTCGAAAACCCTTTTTACCCTGATTCTCCCAAAAATCCTACTTAATATTTTTATAGTCAAAAATACAAAACAACACATATACAGTAAGAAAATTAAACCACATAGACAGTGGGCTTAGGTTTACCCACATTTGATGGAGATTCCGAATCGGTAGGTTTGAAGCGGAGAATTTCCTCTTCAGGATGGCGTGCTCCGGTGATTTTTCTGAGACTCCGCACAAAACCTAGGTGTGTTGGAACGGGACCGGTGATTTGTGAAAGAGGCTGAAAGTTAACGTAAATTTTCAAAAGTTACATGGTTATTTATAACCACGCACAGTGAAGCCATTTTCTTTTCTTTTCGCTTTTCTTTCTTTCCTTTTCTTTATTTTTGCTGAAGCTCTGCTTCAGTTACTTATTATTATTATTATATTATTATTTATTATTTATTATTTACTTCCTTCAGAAGTAACTTCTCACCCCATCTAGCTCCGTTTTCGTTTGATCACGTTTTGTCCAAAAAGTCTCACCTCCGGTTGCCCTCAAAATATTCCGGACATGCCGTTGTGATTCATTTATTTTTCCCTTCGGTCCGGGGCAGTTTTCCCAGGGTTCTGGGGCTTTCTTACCGAGTCAAGAAATCCCTCAAGCATTTTTCAGTATCTGAGAAATTTCCGTTCGAGTCGAAACTCGTCCGGCGACTCTGGAAAATTACGGGACAGCTAAAACTAGCCTGTTCCCACCAATCCTTAGGGTTTCGGTGGTTTAACTCCTCTCCCCACGATTCCTCGTTGGCTCCCGGCCGTTCATAGTGACGAAATTAACGGGTTCTTCGCTCCCGGAAACATGGGATGTTACAAGGGGCGTGTCCTTAGACATGCCAGGAGATAGAGTCTTCTCATGTCTAATTAAATTTGTAACTTCTGAGGTCTACAATACTCATTATAGTAGGGACCTCCCCAAGATACTTCAATTTCCCTGAGTCCAATTATGATCTTTGATTATATTAGGTGACTGATTCTAATTATCTAAGGTCGTCCTACGGCTTACTAATGCCCTATACCTTATGATGCATGAGATGACCGATAAAGTACCTGTGTACTTTCTTACTTTAGTCGTTACTTAAACAACTCACCCATACACCAAACCTCTTGAATCATTTTGAATAACATCTTCCCTACATAACTTTGGATAACATCTTCTCTACATAACTTTGAATAACATCTTCTCTGATTTTCACGGCAATTTAATTACATGGTCAAAATAGCACATGCATTTCACTCACATAGTCTTTCAATATATTATGATTCCATACACAACATTAACTTAGAAAATTAAAATAGCACCTGGTATGTATTCAGTCAGCCTTATTTTCATATTATAATTTCATATACTAAATTAGTTAGATCATTAACTAGCACGAGCAACTAACCCAAACAACATTTTAGCACATTATAATCCCATACTCCAAATTAATTAGGCAATTGATATAGCACATACAATTATCCTAACATCTTTCTAACATGTTGCATTTTCACCTATCACTTTAGCTAGATAATTAAAGAACACCTGCAACAGCTCCAAATAGCATCATAACATAATTTAGTCATACTTAATTTAGCTATATGATTACAGAACACATGCAACAGCTCCAAATAGCATTATAACATAATTTGGTCATGTTTCATTTGGCTAGAACTTTATCTACTCATGCAACAGCCACAAATAGCAATTTAGCTTGAATTATGCTAAATTTTCTCATGACCACAAAATTCCAATTAATAGCAAACAACACCTTATATCATTCTAACATTTTCTTACTTCAAAAACAGCACATGCACTAGAATTCTCTAAATTTTCTCATCAGCACAAAATTTCAATTAATAGCAAACAACACTTTAAATCATGCTAACATTTTCTTCAATTTATTTAGATGTACAAAATAGCACATTTAACTAGTACCAACAGCACCTTAACATTTTATATTTTCACATACCAATTTATTTAGATGTACAAAATAGCACATTTAATTAGTACCAACAGCACCTTAACATTTTATATTTTCACATACCAATTTATTTAGATGAACCAACTAGCCCCTGCAACTAGTACAAACAACACCTTAACATATTATATTTTCATATACCAGTTCCTTGCTATAGAATTAAAGTAGCACGTATCATAGCCTCGAACCGTATTGTAGCATGTTTTTTCCTTATTTACTATAGTTTACAAATTTCAATATGCATGCACCAGGCCAAACCGCATTGTAACCTATTTCCTATTATGTTTAATTCAACTAGATAATACAAGCAACAACCCGAACAGCATTACAGCATAGTTATATTCCATTTCTATGAACTAGACAATTTTTATTGCACACACAAACAGCCCAATAGCATTGTAACATAGTTATACCACGTTTTTCGTAACCATAAAAGTTCTATTGCTCATACCTGATGAGAATATGATCAAGGGCAAGGACCAAAAGACAATTAGAGAACTTGGAGGACCAATGCCAAGGACAAGAGCTAGAAAAACAAAAGAGGAATTAAAACAAGTTTTGGCAATCATTATGAAAATGGGGCTTAGTTTAGACAATGAAGAGCCTAAAATGGTGAAATGCATCATGGAAACGTGCGGTCCAAGCAGTATAACTTGAATGGGATTTTTTTTAGAGTGTTTTTTTTAATATTTTTGTAATAAATGGCTATGCCATTCAGTTTGGGTTTGTTTTAGCCAAATTTTTTAGTTTATGACACCAATAATTAGCATTATTTGGGGCTCATTATTTGGTTTTCAGTTTTGTTTCTTAGGGCATTAGTTGTTTTAGCCGTTGGAGCATTAGTTGCTCATTATTTCTTGTTTTTATTGGGCTTTGTAACCAACCATTGGCCAAGCAACATATAAGCTAGTCATTTGGTTACTTTGAGAGAAGTTGAATGATAATCAGATTTTCTATCATATTGTGAGAGTGATTCTCTAAATTCTTGAGTGATTCAAGAAGTGAGATTATCAAAGGACTTAACCAAATCCTTTGTGTTTGTCTCCAATTGGAGTGATTCCAATCTTTTGGTTATCTATCAAATTCCGCTGCCTTTCCTAGTTTTGCTTTGTAAAACTAATTTTTCTAGCCAAGTTCATCAACCAACAAATTAAGAGTTAATTTGTTGAACCTCTTGTGCTAGCTCCATTGAAACAATAACTTTGGTTTTACATCAATACCAACATCCCAACAGCATGTTAACATAGTTATACCAGGTTTTTCTTGACTAGAAAAATTTATTTGGCACATACAAACAACTCAACAGCATTCCTAGACAAAATCGAATTGAGGGTGTTAAACTCAACATTCCTCCATTCAAGCGTAGGAGTGATCCGGAAGCTTATTTGGAGTGGGAGCTCAAGATTGAGCATATCTTCTCTTGTAACAACTATGAAGAGGAGCAAAATTTGAAGCTTGCCACCGCGAAATTTTCAAATTATGCACTTGTGTGGTGGAATAAGCTACAAAAGGAGAGGTTGAGGAATGAGGAGCCAATGGTGGAGACTTGGGCAGAAATGAAGCGCATCATGAGGAAGAGATATTGATATGTGCACAGGGGCAATCAAAAATTGGACGTTACATGTGCAACCAAAATGGACAATTCTTCCAACATGAAGAAGTCACTTGAAGATCTAAGATAGAGACCAATTCAAGTGATTCAGTTACAAACACATTGGGCTAGAATAAATTGGTTTTAATTAGTTGAAAATTGGTATTATTTATGTAATTTTCGTGATTTTATTTTGGTCATTTTTTTTCATATGACTTTTAGTCTTTCTTAGGTTAGTTTCAAGTGTCTTTTGAGTTCCTAGGC
>QANU01091144.1:0-23996 GCA_003254905.1 Nissolia schottii | reverse complement strand
ATATATATATATATATATATATATATATATATATACACACGTATATAATATATAATATATAATATTAGAAAATATATTGTAATAATATAATATAGTAATAATTAACTATATAAATATATAAGTATATATATGTATACGTCCCAGGGGGCATACATCCCCTGGTGAAAGAAACAGAACATATATGATATATTATATATAGTGTAATAGGATAGTAATAGTAACTTAAAGGAAAAATATTAAGCACAGTGCTTGCTTTTTGAATTGCCTATAAAGGCCCCCCCTTGGATGTTGTTTCACTTTGTTTCTTTCTTTTTCTTCTTTGTTTCCTTCTCCCAGAAGCATTACGCTTCACTTCCTGCTTCTCTGTTTCTTTGCTTTTTGTTCCATTCGTGCACATCGCGGAAGCGCTACCGGACTCCGGAAAAATAGGATGAGCACACCCGCGCGAAGAGGATATTTTTCTCTTCATTTCTACCGGTTCAGAACTCGTTTCGAGGTGGGTAACTCTAGGCCCACTGTCTATGTGGTTTCTTTTATGATTGTTTAAATGCATTTCTGTGTATGTGAGTGAAAAACTATTTTACAAAAACTATAGGAAATGAGTTAGGGAGGCTAGATTGTGATGATTTTGAGGTTTGGAAACCATAACTGTGTGGATTGGATTACTGTGGAAACGAAAAATATTACGCGGAGCAAACCCTGGAGGATTTGCTCTCTGGGGCAATTTTTTTACTGTAGCATTCGATTGAATTCCCACAGATTCGAATGAAAGAAGATTTTGGATTTCAATCGAATACTTGAGGATGTCAATCGAATGAAAGACCGCGGAGGATTTCAATCGAATACTTGAAGATTTCAATCGAATGAAAGACCGAGAAGGATCTCAATCGATTGAATCCCGAAGGGATTCGATTGAAAGAAGCAATCGAATGCTAAATCCTTAGGCATTCGAATGCTCGTTGAAAGCTTATGATTTTAAAGGCTCTATGGAATCCAACGTGCATAGTTATGTATGCCTTTATGTACTGTAAGCATGCATCATGAGGAAATGGCCGTCATAAGAGTTAGGACGACCGTAGATAATTAGAGGTATTCAGGTAACAGTTAAAGGTACATAATTGAACCCTAGGGAATAAAGCAGAGCAGAGGCGATGGATCACCAAGGATTCGGACGGCCTTAGCCAAAGTCAGTAGTTATATGATTAGGAAACCCTTATTCTCTTGGCAAAGTCTTACAGACACGCCCCTCACCAATTCAGCAAGATGGATTGGTAAGAGCAACGCAGGTAGAGAGACTTGAATATAAAATAAAAGAGAACAGGCAAAGGCCTGAAAGTAAAGAGAACATCCCAAATTTTTCCCTTACGGGAATTTCGCGAAAATCCCAATTTTCGCTTAATTAAAAGCACTTTAGATGCGATTATTTGGACTGAAAAAAATTATTTAGAACATTAATTGCTTTCAAACGCCAGTCAAGTAATTGTTTCTTGATCTCGCGGAGTGCCACGAGGTCCGTGCCAAATTTTGACAAAAATCAGAATTTCGGTAGACACTTAAGGTATCTGTGAAAATTTCCTCCGGGTAATAAATTCACGAATACCTTAACCGGACATACCTCTATGGTCCGAGAAATTAGTAGATCGCGGATACGTGCTCGAAATATTTTTAGAATATCCGAACACGACCGAAAAACAACAAAACGCGATCAAACATGATCGCGAAATAAACTGAACTGGTTTGGGAATTAATTCCCACGACAGTGAATAAAGAAAAGGACAAAAGGGGAAATAACTAAAAAGGTGAAGGACAAAAAGGGGGAAAACAAAACTTAGGACATAAAGGGAAATAAAAATTAAAGGAAGGGCAAAAGGGTAATTGGGCTAAAAGGATAATTTTGAAAAAAAAAAGGGAAAAAGAAATGAAAAAGAGACAAAGCTTCGTGGGAAAGCTAAAGGCAGCCCCTGAAGCTTATAAATAAGCCACGGCCTCAGTGCCATTTTCCTTAGTTTTTTCATCTGCTATACTGTTACTCTGTCCGAGTGTGCACGCGACGATTACTCCATCGGACTCAGGAAAAAATAGTAGGATCATCCTAAAGCTCTCGGGAGTCGTTTCTAGCAACTTCCAAGCGCGCCTGGAAAGTGGGTAATCCTAAGTCCACTGTCTATGTGGATTGATATATGATTTTATATGTGTATTTTTGAGTAGCTGATTTAGGTAGCATTATGTGAAAAATATAGAGACTAGGTTATGAAAATGATTTTGAGTAGTTTGGGATGTTAGGAAAATTTAATTGTATTGATTGGAACCCAGAAAATGTACTGTTGGGGAAAAGTTACAGCGAAGCCTCGGAGAATTTTGACGAAACTGGCGATTTTTACTGTGGGATTCGAATGAAATCCCCAGGGATTCGAATGAATTCCCAAGGATTTCAGTCGAATGCAGGAGGATTCAATCGAATGGAAGTCTGAGCAGGATTTTAATCGATTGAATTCTCAAGGGATTCGAATGAAGGAATTCGCAGGGTTTCATTCGAATGACCAGACCTTAGGCATTCGAATGACATAAGATTTTTAGAAATAAAAACTAAGTTTTCGAGACATTCGAATGATGAGGCTTTGTCACTCGAAGGAATGCTGTAAAACTGGAGTGTTGAGCTTGTGTTTGTGTTCTAATGGGCCTAGAGCCTTAGAAAATTGGTTATGTGAGTAAATTTTAAATTATTATGTTATGTTAATTCATGCATCATGAGGATAGATAAGTTATTGTCTAATGGATGAGTAATAAATGAAAATGAGAATGAAATGTAGGAACAAGAGCATGATGAGAAAAGATAAATGTGCATAAGAGAGAAAAGAATGATGAGACGCATGACATGTGATAGAAAAATGAATGGATTATGATGCGATGAATATGTGTATGATATGGTCCGCTTCCGGCTTAGCCAAGAGGGCGGCCCCTCGCCACCCGGGAAGGGGGTGGAGTCATGCTTGCCCGGGAAACAGACAGAGAAGGCAGGTCGTACACCACCATGGGGACGACGGTCCTGAGGTGTACGAGGAAGTATTGGGACACAAGAAAAGAAAGTATGAATGAGACCGGGGTCCAAGAGTTCACACCTGGCTCGGAAGAACAAAATGAAAAGAAAGAAAGAAAAGATATGATGAGAACATGCATTGAATACCGTGCCTCATCGGTACGATGCCCCCTTGCATAGATATTATGAAATGTCCCGTGCCTGGCAAGCATGGTGGAAGGTTTACCGCACAACATATGCGTGATGATCAGTGTGTCTGTCCGCATACATGTTTATGATGTGGTTATGTAACGATGGTTAGGAGTAGAAAGCGCGAGAACCTAGATAAGCAAGACTAGATTCCTGATCGCGTAGTAACATAGATAAAGCTGTTCAGGAACCTAAGCAAAGATCATAATCAGTAGGATTTTAGTATGTATGCTCACATAGAAACCCCTGAACGACCGGGAGGATAACCGAGAAAATGAACTATTGGTAATGCTAGGGAACCCCACTGAGGACTAAGAGTTCTCACCCCCACCCACTCGGTTATGGATCCAGGTGTGCAGAGGAATTTGACTGACAGCTGATTGGAGTCAAGACGCAAGGACGATGCTGACACGAGGGGAATATATGTTTTGGGAGAAAACATGTTTTGTATTATGACTATGACTTGCATATGTTTTGTGTAAATATGTATTACTATGGCAAGATGTAATATGTGGGACCTTGTATGCATATATACATATATATATATATATGTATATATGCACATATACTCTTTATGTTCTGCTTTGGTTACCCCTAGCTCATAGCGACTGTTGTTATATGGTTTCTAAAGCACGCACGGCTCCTAGTTTACAAACTGATACTGGAAAAGAAAGAACTTTTAAATTGGTCCATATTTTCGTATAAGAACTATTTGAAAAGGTAAAAGTAAGGGTAATAGTTAACCTGAGACAACGCATAACAACCCTGTGAGCATTGCTTGCTACCATGGAAGCGGGCAATTAGCAGGGGTGTTACAATATGACACATGATTATGATATGTCTACATGATACATGAATATGATATGTTTATTTGATACGTGAACATGATGATATGTATATGTGATATGGCATGAGATATGTAATTGATAAGTATAGGGAGTATGTTTAGGATATGTATGTGCAAGGGCCACGTCAAGGAACCACGGTTCCATGAGACGACCTCTAGATAGGTCAAGAACCACGAGGATAGCATAAGAGTATAGAGAATGCTAAGTTGCCCAAGATAAGTAAAGGATAGAGTATAGAGGTTAGGAAAATGCAAATATGTGATGATCGAGTAAGTATATGTGTGGCAATATGTGTGTATGTTTGCATGTGAATAAATATATGTATGACTTTAGGTAGGTAAGTGCGCATGTGGTAAAGTGAATATATTTATGCATCTTAAGAGTTTTATGTATGAGGTATCGTCAAGGGAACGACCCGAGATGAGTAGCTTGATTACGATCGAAAGATAGGAGTCATGAGCACGCAGCCGTAGTAAGAAAGACTAGTTCCTATTCACCTAGCTAATTTAGATAAAGTTGTTCAGGGTTTTAGCAAAAGACATTAATCAGTAGGGTTTGTAGTATGCATGATCACTTAGAAATCCCTGAGCGGCCTGGAGGATACTCGAGTTAATGAACCATTAGCAGCCACAGGAGACTCACTAAGGACCTAGAGTTCTCACCCCCACTCGATTATTGATCCAGCTTGCAGCCATGATTTTGCCACCGGCCAAGGATGTCTGGTTATTCACGCACACACGCATGCGCAATTACCGCACGGATACTCTCCTGGAGATGAGTACCTTCGCATTGGCACGCCTACCTGACGAGCCTGACCGTTCTCCCAGGTAGAGGCTTAGAGCCCCAGGTACATCGCCACTGAACCCCATCTGGGTGGACGAGCGTCCAGGGAGCAGCAGCCAATTCGCCTCAACGGCGATGAGGAGATGCCTCCTTCGGAGCCAGAGCAGAGCCTACACCAGCCCTGACACCAGCTACTGATCCAGGTGCGTTCACCCCGACGGTTCGAGCTCAAGGTCGCCGGACGACTGCACGAAAGAGGATACTGACCGCCCGGCCACATCGTTTCGCCCCACGCGACTTCTCGGCAGTGACAGACCTGAGCAGCAGTGAGGAAGAGGAGCCTCTGGAGCGCCTAGGAAACTCTGAGTAGGTGCGGCCAGCCGGACCCGAGTGCAGAGATAGAGTTTTGTACCGTACATGAAGCGAGTAGTGCCGCTCGTGTACGTAGTTTGCTTTTAGTTATTACATTTGTATACTATTGCTACTGATGTACGTATATTATTATCCACTGGATGAGATTATGTATAAAATCTATGTACTATAATATAATGGTGTGTTATGTATATTCGGGCCCCTATGTGTATCTTCTGCCGATAAAGCTCCACGCTACAGGTATGTGCTTATACTCTCTTATCTTTTAGCTATGCCGCTATTCGTTGTATTACTCGCAAGGCTCATTACTTTTTATATACATGTATTTGCAAAGAAAGTTTTCAACTGGCCCGTATTTTCAGTAACCCTAGTTTCCACTGATAACCTAGAACAGTAATAGTTCACAGCCCAGCATTAAACTACCTAGCCAGGGAAACCTATGACTTAAGCATAGGCTAACTAGCTAGGGTGTTGCAGTTGGTATCAGAGCAATTAGGTCCAACGGAGCCTGATGACTGAGCTGCACTATGCTTCCGAGCATGATTACGGTGCCCCCTCGACGGGTTGAGATGTGCTGGACAGTGAGCGTCAGTTCCTTTGGGGCTGATCACCTCAAGGTTCGCAGACGTCAGTGGACGGCCATGTTGCCCGAAAGAGATGTGGCATGGCGTTGCTTACGGGTGAGGGTTTCATAAGTCTCTCGAAAAGCCCTGAGGGGTGGAAGGGCTGCCGCAACCCTAGGAATTTGAAGGGTACGATGCTAATCTAGCCCCGAGATAGCCCGAGGTGGACCGGAGGGTGACCAAGGTGAAGAATGTAAGGGGGAGGTACTCAGGGGTCCCCAAGGGAAGCAGGGAGTCGGGGGTGAAGTAGGAAAAAGGTTGAGAAACACATAGGGCAAACTTTTCCAGCAAACATTCGAATGCCTCATTCGAATACTGCACGAAAATTTCTTTCATTCGAATCCGAATTTGCATTCATTCGAATGATGACAGCAAAATTGTCCATTTTGTAGACATTTTGCATTCTGCGCTTTATTTCCACCCGAGGCCTTCCCATTTCAGTTCCATACCCTATTTTGGACTGGAAGCCAATGAGCATTGCGACGAATTCCGCTGGATTCCCGATTTTACCCCTTCATATGCGAAGCTTATATGTTATGGGTTTTTCCCCGTTCAAGGTTCGATTTCGCCAAATTCTCTAATCAAAATTCGTCCTCTGTGTTGTTATGATACATCTAGGGTCCTCGACCTAGCCGTGAGTTGTTACGGCCGTTACGCCCGCTAATTGTAACACCCTAGCTAACTGCATACCCTCGAGTAGTACGCAACGCTCACTAGGTTGTTAATCACTTGGTGGGAATACTTATAGTCCCTTATTACTTTTTCGAAAATACTTGATTAAGGAAAATATGGACCAATTTAAAACTTTTATACTGAGTGCATAATTACGAAATATGAGCCATGTGTGAATCAAAGTATATAAGACAAACGATAGAGCTTGAGGCTTACAACCAATAGTCATTCCTAGCATAATTATTTACCTAAGCAAGTACCTGGTCCTTCACAGATAAGTACAACCAATCATATAATATTATAATAAAGTATATGTACATGTTATAATCATCCATACACATGATAAAAGTTCGTCCATCGCATAACCAACTAAGCATGTCTTCATAGCCTTGAAGATCTGTCCGTCCGTCATCGGTAGCTTGTCCTTTGTTCTTTCCTGATCCTCTTGGTGCTCCTCATAGCTCACGTCTACCCCTGGAAGTATAAGTGAGTGGGGGTGAGAACATTCGTCCTCAGTGGTTTACCTTGGCGTCGGGGGATCCTTTTAACTCACTTATCAACCGGTCGCTCAGGTGTTTCTAAGTGAACATGCATACTAATATCCTACTGATTATTATCTGGCCTAAGCCCTGAACGGCTTTATCTACTTTACTAGGTGACTGGGGAACTAGTCTTTTTTATCTAAGTTCTCGTTCTTGTTAACTTTTCTCGCGTATATACATAGCCGCCTCGAGCGTTCTCTTGACGGTATACAGACATACATCATTATATACTTATACTTTACATACTCATACATCATCATATACTCATGCATCCTATACTCATATACTTATTCATCATATACTCATGTGACTCATACATCATATGCTCATGCTTGGGGAACATGGGGATTCTCTTACACACACTGGCTCACCCGGGTTAGCGTCCTTCTTCTCCTTTCTTTATTCTTTTAGGTATGACGTGAACCTTTCTTTCACTTCTTATTGCTTCGATGAGCAATCTTTACTTTAACTTTAACTTTCTTTGTGCCATTAACCTCTGCGAATCAATCCACCCTTTTGGGATTGATCCGTTAACCAAATCCACCCTTTTGGGATCTGGCAAGGTAACACATTTCCTTTCTTGTGTCCTTAACCTCTGCGAACTAATCCACCCTTTTGGGATTATTTCGTTAACCAAATCCACCCTTTTGGGATCTGGCAAGGTAACACATTTCCTTCCTTGTGTCCTTAACCTCTGCGAACTAATCCACCCTTTTGGGATTATTTCGTTAACCAAATCCACCCTTTTGGGATCTGGCAAGGTAACACATTGGCCAATCCACCCTTTTGGGACTGGCGAGGGGCGTGTCAATTAGACATTGCCAAGAGAGGGGTTTCCTATCATATAACTATATACTTGTTCCCTAAGGTTCAATTATGCTCTTTAAACTTTACGTAATTAACCTCTAGTTCTCATGATGCATGATAGCATAATCATTCCTAACATACATATTCTACATGCAATGTTCCACATACATCATTATACAAATACTTCATGCACTCATCATAAACATACCTCATGAAAATTGTTCTACATACATCATCCTAAGCATACCTCATGACATGCTCATCATACATCATCATATACTAAGCTAGTCCAGGTCACAGGACCCTTCAGAATCATCTCCTAAGTCCTAACATAGCATTTCTAACATAATTTATCATAAGGCATACAAGCACATGCAAAATTAATATGAACAGCATTTTACAGGTTATGTTTTTGCCCGAAAAACCGATTTTTCTTTGAAATTTTATTTCTCCATAACCCAATGGACTCAAGACTTGACCCTAAGGTTTTTAATACCTCTGAACCCATTTTTCATGATAATAAACCCAGATTTTTAGTCCAAACCCCAGAAATTACAGATTTGCCCTTTTTGATCAAAATGCCATTTTTGCACATAAAAACCAATTTTCTTCAAAATTTTAGTTAACCACATTCCAATGGACTCAAGTCTTGACCCCAAGGTTTTTGATACCTCTAAACCCATTTTTCATAAAAAGAAACCCAGATTTTTATTCTAAATACCCAAAAATCCCGAAATGACCATTTTGCCCTTTTATGCCAAAAACCTCATTTTTGTTCTATGTCACCTTTTCTCAAACTCTTCCATGTACTTTCCACTCAAACATACATAGTTTCTCACATCATTTCAACCTCTAGCCATGCTCTAACTTTGCTTTACATTATCACATTATAACAAAATATTTCAAGGCATTAAGCATATAACACATAAACATAAAACACACATAAACATAC
Source organism: Nissolia schottii (assembly GCA_003254905.1). Classification (NCBI taxonomy): domain Eukaryota; kingdom Viridiplantae; phylum Streptophyta; class Magnoliopsida; order Fabales; family Fabaceae; genus Nissolia; species Nissolia schottii. The sequence goes on along the minus strand of QANU01091144.1, from coordinate 15,171 downwards.
AAAATCATTCATGAGCTCAAGAGCACTAAAGAATGAGTGAAAGCCTAAGTTACCCACTTCCAAAGAGTCCTTGGTTGGTGGTGTGAGTGTTGACAAGAAGCCTCCAAGGTGTTGGAGCACCACTTGCTTGCTTCCTTAAGAATGAGCTTGATGTGCTTGTGTTCTTGAGGAATGGCTTGAGTTTTCTAGAGAGAACAAGATGAGAGTTCTCCTCTAGATTTTTAGTGAAGGAAATGAGAGTGAGATGAGGGAACTTGGGCTTGTGGGGGTTCGGTTTTGAGAGGGAAGAATGGTAGCAAAATGCTTGTTTTTCTTTAGCAACTATGTGGTGTTCTTGAAGCTTGCTAGAAGAATGGCTATGGAGTTTTGGGAGGAGATGAAAATTTTTAGAGAAATGAGGGAGAGGGGTTCGGTTTATGGCTGAATGTGGGAGGAGAGAATTGATAATTTTGGGAATTAAATTAAAAGGATGAATAGTGTAAGGTATGGGTTTTGATTTGATGAAAGATGGTTGAATGACATTTTGGAAGCCTAATTCAAGGGAGATGTCTTTGACTAATCTCTCTTCTCCAACCGTGCAGCCTTCTCTAATCAGCTGAGGAGATTTTAATTTCTCCCAGTCCCGGTTCGCTCGTGTTTTATCGCTCGCAGTCTCGGTGCGTCGCGCACGGTCGTCCGAAAAATATTCCGTTTGAACCGTCGTGATCCTCTAATTCCCACCTACCTAAGGGTATTAATGTTTGAAGGTGTTTGTGAATTTTTCTCCGGGGGATTATTTTCACGTACACCGTTTTGCGTGCCAAATTTCATCGGCGAACAACGGCTGTTCGGTTGTCCGCCGAACTTTCTACCGTGACACGTCCTATTTCCTAGGGATATTTTACCTAATAATTTCCCTTATTAATTCTCTAATCATGATTAGGAAATTAATTAAATATTTATGTTTACGGTTATTTCCCGATTGGTCTGGAAATCGGCTTAAGGCTCCCAGAAATTCGCCGGTCACGAAACCTCAACTTTGACTGCTATTTTTATGGGTTAAAGATGATTCTTATGAATTAAAGGTAATAATTTAATTTTCTTACCTCCCTAATTAACCTATAATTATTTATTACGCTAATTATCCGTACAGTGAAAAAGCGGGATGTTACACTAATGGCCTATGAAACGTCCCTTTTGACAACGGAATGCCACTTATGTGCTCCACCGTTGTAAATTAGTTTTAATCCCTTCGCGTAGCTCCCATTTTGCCTCCAATGGGTGCCATGGGACTAACTAAGGGTTAGCCGGGAGCCGGACCCCCAAAATTACCGTTTTGCCCTTGAGCCCTAAATTGTCCTAAATCCCTCCAAAATCCTGAAAATTCCTTTCTTGTTTCACCAATTAAGATCCAATCCCTTAGAATAATGCATTAGGAGAGGTACCCGATGTCCCGAAACCTTAAGTTGCCGCACACGGATCAAATTACCCTTTTGATGCCTAATTGCACTATTAAACACATGATTAAAATACATTAAATGGCAGGATTAAGGTAAGCAGAGAAAATATAAGCTTTTCATTAATAATTAGCCGTGAATACATAGGTTCCGTTCGACTCATTATAAGTCAAAATCCCCAAAATACCCCTGACCTATGCTAACCTATACAAAATTGCCATTTAAGCCACTATACATAAACCTAATTAACCTAACCCTAGAGAGCTCTACTAACCCTACTCGGCCTCCCAGTGGCCGGTGTCGGATCCTCCTCCATCGCCGCTGGGGCTAAACCTGAGGATGAGGCCCCTCCAGCTGTGGCAGACCGAGTCCACCCCAGGTGCCTGTAGACCGCGTCCAAGTCCTGACTCATCTACCCCATCATATAATCGAGCCGCTCCAATCGCGACATGTCCACGCTCAGCGCATCGAACCGGCTCATGAGCAGGTCCATCTGCTAAGAGGTGAGGCCAGGGGCTGTGGCCGACTCAGACGGGCCAGGAGCCGTAGTGGCTGGACCAGCAGAGGTAGAGGGAGCTGAGGGAGAGGAAGGAGCCGCTCTCTTCTTAGCACGACCTCCGTGTGGCTCGTCGTACTCCAACTGATCGTCCTTGGGAGAGATGTGCATTTTGGCCAGGCAGCCAGAGTCCACCTTCCAGGTAACTTTGGATGTCCACTTCTACTCGCCTAAAACATCAAAAAGCATCAACAAAAATTTCCATTAGTAAACCTTAAGGCTATGTAATCCGTAAAAACATTAGAAACCTAAATAAAGAAAACGTAAAGAGCTAGAAACATACCCTCTACCGGAACTTGGAAATAATCCAAAATCTCGAAAATCTGCACGACGTAGGGAAGAGCACTGCCCCGAGTGCGTGCCTGAGCCATGCGGTACATCACTAGCAGGGCCCAGTTAAGCCCGTGTCCCTCCGCCAACGCCCACAATAGCAGGCAGTCATCCCAAGACAGCACGGAGTGGTTCCTGCTCCTCGGGATGAAGGTGTGGGTCAGCAAGTAGTGGTAAATGCGCTGATCCACCGGCAGGCCGCTGACCTACTGCCGATTCTTCGAGCTTTTGAGATCCGAATGCCCAATGGTGCCCAGGGCTAAGTCCTCTGCAAACGGAAGCCCCGCGGCAGTGACTACCCACTCGGAAACCCCGGACGTCAGCTCGTGCCTGACAGCCAGAATCTCGAGCACGGCCCCGAGCAGCTCCAAGGGCAACTCGATCGGTACGCCACTGACCTCGGTGGTCAAAATGTTGTCTGCCATCTGCATGTTGCTGTAGAAAACTCGCACCAGCTGCGGATACACGGGGCGGCTGATACATGCAAACTCCAGCAATTCCGCGGAGTCCAGATAGACAAGAACCTCCGGCGCGATCTCCTCGAAAGTGTCGCGGTCGAGAATTTTCGGTTCCATAATGTCTCGCTCCTTGTAGTTAGCCTCGAAATTGCACCATTGTGCCTCCGAGGAAAACCAACGAGGGTAACCGGGAAAGGAGGGAGATCTCGGGTTCTTGGAACGAGAAGGCCGGCTACTTGGGTAACTCATGATGCAAATGGAGTTGATTTGGAAGATGGAAAGGAAAAGGGGCACTGTTTTGGGTGAGGAAGAGAGGGAAAGGCCGCGGATAGAGGTTAAGGGAGAGGGGAAACCGTGGTGGAGCAAGGAGGAGGCAAGGAGGAGCTAGGGCAAAGGGAGGAGGAAGTGAGGAAGCAAGAGGAGGGAGGTGGAGAGAAAGAGNATTTGAATTTTAGTTCCTTTTATCTTGCCTTTCTCCTCATTTTATCTTTTTAATTCTTTTCTAGACAATGTCTTAAAGAACGAGAAAAGTCGGGTTGTTACATAAGCTATATGATTACCATCAAGTTCAATCATACAATATCAAATATATTCTATTTAGCATATAACATCCTTTTGCATTCTAATTTTCATTATCTATTTGTTGTGTACTTTTTGTTATCATCAATATATAGAACAACTAGGGAAACCTAGTTCTACAAATATATACAATGAGCATAGACAATTAGAGCATATTGTATTTGTCATCATCAAAACATATTGTATTAAACAATTAGAACAACTAGAGAAACCTAGTTCCACACTTGAGTGTGTGCTCTAAGTGATATACAACTGTACATAAGTAGATGTCCGCAAAAGCTTATAATTAAAATGGGCACGGTTATAAGTGGATGCGAACTGAAGCTTATTATGTGAATTATCTGATTGTATGTGACTTAGGAAGTAAGGTAGAGAACAGATGACTTAGTTAACGAAGAATAGGTTTTTCCCCAGTGACATAGTAAATTAGGTAAAGCTGCTCAGGCTTAGTATGGGTCTTAATAATTAGTAGGGATCTAGTATAACTATGACACCTAGAAATCCCTAAGCGGCATGGAGCGTGAATGAGAATAAGAAGTCCCATAACCCATAAGGTTTCCCACTGAGAGCGCTATGGTTTCACCTCACTCATCCATGACTCCAAGATTTGATTAGGAACCAGGATGTGAGCCGTATGAGGAGGAGGCATACCAAGGGAGGACAGCAGAAGACTAGGCTATTATCTAGTGGATTTTATATGTGTATATGCACTTCTATGCAGTATTTGGACTTAATAATTATAATATTACTTATGTACTTGCATGTATAAGGGACCGTTGTTTGTTATCTTGACATATATTGATTATATCTATTTTCTATTAGTTAAGCATGCTATGTTTTGCTCGCAATGTATACTGTAACGCAACAAGGCTCCTAGTTTCCTTTATGTAATGTACAAAGAAAGTTTTAAATCGGTCCTTACTTTGGGTACCAATATTTTAATGCACAAATGGGACTAAGTATTTTTCCCGACCATAGTAGATAACAACTTAGCCAGCAAGTTTGCGACTTAAGCTTAGGCTAGCTAGCTACGGTGTTACAATGATCACAAAATAACTAATGAAGTTAATTATTAAAGTTACAAAAACATAGTTTATGGATACCTCACATTTTAACTCTTATATTATAACAGGTGAATTATTATTGGGATCTAATTAATGTTTTAAGAAGTGAAATGTATTGTTGAATATCTATTATATTAATAAAATAGTAAAACGAGTTATTTTAAGTCATAAAAACTATATGTAAATTTCAATAATGTATATGAGATTATTAGCATACCAAAGCAATTAAAATAGTACCATATATAAAAATCAACTTAGAACACAAATATATATATAGTATAATAATAAAACATCAATACTATATAATAAAACATCAACTTACAAGCATTTATTTTCTAATTATAGAACTTAGAAAGATTGAAAGCATGATCAATGCAAATATCAATTAGAACATTAGCATGTAAAATAAGAAAGTAAATAATACAGTGAGAAAATTATAAATATTACAGCCTCACTGTAAACAAGTAAATAAGATAATTAACTAGTAGAAATACTATATTTACTAAAATTCTAGTTTAGAATTATAGTCTATAGCAGCCATTTCTTATTATTCTCATAACAAATGCTTCTTGGTAAAATTCTTATAACAAAATGTGTAATGCTTTGTGCACCGTAAAATACAAATATAAAACAATTTCAAATTTCATGCATTAAGATATAAACATTAAGCGATTAACAATTTATGCATATATATATATATATATATCTATTGTATGATACTTTATTAAATATTGTTATTTACGACAATAGGCAGTTGTATAAATAGTATTAAATATAAGAAGAATTATATAAATGTTGTTTGAAGGCAATAGCAGTAATAGTTATTGAAAAAATTTAAATTATAAAATTCATCTTCAAAAAAACAATATACCAGTCAAAATAATGGCTTTGTGATCTCACGGCATTTCTAGAGATCCAGACCAATTTTCGGTTGTCGTTGGAATTTAATACGTGTCGAAGGCACTCGTAAAATAAATATTTACGAACGGAAAATTACGAGTACCTTAGATTAAAATTAAATTCCTCATTAGAATTGTTTGAAAAATGTTCTTGTATGTTTGAATAATTTTTCGTACAAATTTTCGGTCATTGCCGAAAATTTAAGTGCGTATCGGCGGTACCCGTAAAAAAATACACTTTTTATTGAGGAAAATTTAGAATATCCTGGTTAAATCCCAATTTCTTATTTTAAGTGATTAATTAGTGTTAAATTATGTTTAGACGATTTTTATGTCGATCTTTAATTTTTCGCGCGAATGGTCACGCGCGTAACCGGACAGTTAACGACCAAACACGATCAAACACACCCTGAAATAAGATAAACACATATACACACACGGCTGAAGTGCTGAAATTTCAGCTTCCATTAGTCAATTCACCATCCCTAATTCTTAGACAACACACTAAACCCCTTACCTAGCCATACCTACACCCATACCTTCTACTATTCATCTAGCTTTATTTAATTCAAAATTCAACTAATTTCCCTCCACACATCAGCCACAAGGCCGTGACTTCTCCCCCAAAATTCTAAGAAAAAATTCATTTCCCATATCCTCCATTAACATACACTAAGCCAAGCCTTAAGAACACCGCCTAGTCTTCAAGAAATCAAGCACTCTTGCCATCCTCTTTGTAACATCTCGATTTTTCCTTAGAGAAATAATTGTAAACCTAATTATTAAATTAATTCTCNAAAGGTTTTCAAGCTTTTAGCAAAAGACAATAATCAGTAGGGTTTGTAGTATGCATGATCACTTAGAAATCCCTGAACGGCCTGGAGGATACTCGAGTTAATGAACCATTAGCAGCCACAAAAGACTCACTGAGGACCTAGAGTTCTCACCCCCACTCGATTATGGATCCAGCTTGCAGCCATGACTTCGCCACAGGCCAAGGATGTCTGGTTATTCACGCGCACACGCATGAACAATTACGGCACGGATACTCTCCTAGAGACGCGTACCTTCGCACTGGCACGCCTACCTGACGAGCCTGACCGTTCTCCCAGGCAGAGGCTTAGAGCCCCAGGTACATCGCCACTGAACCCCATCTGGGTGGACGAGCGTCCAGGGAGCAGCAGCAGGGATCCGATTCGCCTCAACGGCGATGAGGAGATGCCTCCTTCAGAGCCAGAGCAGACGCCTACACTAGCCCCGACGCCAGCTACTGATCCAGGTGTGTTCACCCTGACGGTTCGAGCTTGAGGTCGCCGAATGACTGCACGGAAGAGGATACTGACCGCCCGGCCATATCGCTTCGCCCCACGCGGCTTCTCGGCGGTGACAGACCTGAGCAGCAGTGAGGAGGAGGAGCCTCTGGAGCGCCTAGGAAACTCTGAGTAGGTGGCGTCCAGCTAGACCCGAGTGCAGAGATAGGGTTTTGTACCGTACACGAAGCGAGTAGTGCTGCTCGTGTACGTAGTTTGCTTTTAGTTATTACATTTGTATACTATTGCTACTGATGTACGTATATTATTATCCACTGGATGAGATTATGTATAAAATCTATGTACTATAATATAATGGTGTGTTATGTATATTCGGGCCCCTACGTGTATCTTCTACCGATAAAGCTCCACGCTACAGGTATGTGCTTGTACTCTCTTATCTTTTAGCTATGCCATTATTCGTTGTATTACTCGCAGGGCTCATTACTTTTTATATACATGTATTTGCAAAGAAAGTTTTCAACTGGCTCGTATTTTCAGTAACCCTAGTTTCCACTGATAACCTAGAACAGTAATAGTTCACAGCCCAGCATTCAACTACATAGCCAGGGAAACCTATGACTTAAGCATAGGCTAACTAGCTAGGGTGTTGTAAACTAGGTCCCCTTGTATTAATGCCCATGTTTTAGCTCCTTCGGGGTCTTATGTTTTCCCTGAATACGTGTTAAGGTGACGGAAAAAGATGAACAACCTTCATTAATCCCTTAGTGGTTGTTTTGACCGACTCTAGATATGGGTTCTAAATACCCATTCACCGTTGATATGGGGGTGCTTTACTCCAGAAATTACTACACCTCTTTTTCTTACTTCATGTCATACCATTTGCCTGTGTCTCATCAACCTTCTCCTTACTTACATCTTCCCTAATTCTTTTATCTTCCATTCCCTTTCTATTCTCTCTAATTACTTATTTGCACAATAACATCATTGGTCCAGCCCTTCCTTAGTTCCAAAAGTTGTGGCTTTTTCCCCCAACTTCCAAAGTTGGGCAAGAGATTTTGAACAAGCTCGAACAACTTGTAAACTTCTTCTGATGAAATGACTTCCATAACATGCATTGAGACAAAGGGAAGATTCTGTCTCTAGGTTTTTCTCTTCCAGAAAGTAAGACGTTCGATCTTGACCTGGGAATCCGTTCCCAGACTTCATAAATATAGAAGGAACAAATTTAAGGAGGTAGAAAAATTTGGGGTCCTTCCCAAAGGATTCCTATGGGGGTAGGAAACATATAACGTAGGGAGAGGATTGTAATCAAGGAAAAAAGAACAAGAAAAGCCCTTGATTAGGATTTCAGCTTTCTTCCTAGTATTGAGGATTAAATCAGAGAGAGACACTTAGCAAAAGGTTGAGTTCTTGAGAATAATGAATTATAGAGTTCACCCTGCACTTGCTATCAAGCCCTGAATACAATTAAAGGGACATAGAGTTAGCTAGGCTCTATGTTCCTGAAAAATATAGCAGTTACGTGAAAGCAAAGCGATAGAGCGCATCATGCCACACTACTTCTTGCCTTGAAACACAAGACTTAGTGCATGGAGATTTATTCTGAACATACACAAGGAACAATGACAAATCAGTGTTCTGGTGCCAAAGAACCTTGATTTATACACTTAAGCCTTATACATAAAGGTGTATCCTATACTCATACACAGGAAAATTAACAAAGGAAGATTCTCGGAAGCATAGATAAGCTTAGTCCTCCGGCTCCAAAGGACTAAACTGCTCTGATACCAAATGTAACACCCTAGCTAGCTAGTCCACGCCTAAGTCGCAAACCTGCCGACTAGGCTGTTATCTCTTTGGTTAGGATAATACTTAGTCCCACTTATGAGTTTAAGAGTATAGTTACCCAAAATATGGACCGATTTCAACTTTTCTTTATACGTATTGCAGTGTAAAATATAAGCCTCATTCAACTTCAGAACATATATTGCGGGCCGTACCGTAGCGTAATTTAACTAACATTTATCAGACATATTCAACATTCATAGCAACAAGTGGTCCATATCATATATTCCCAAGTAGTTACACATGTAATATCGTAGATGTTACGTACAATTAACATAGTAGTACAAAACATATAGCCTACTAACTAAGGGCTAATGCGACATCTCTAGCGTAGCTTTGATTTCCCTATTACTCTGTCCATATTCTTCAATTTCGCTTGTCCTCGTACTGCTTGCATCGCTCTAACGTGCTCGCCTCACCCTCCCCGTGGTCGCCTAGAACTATAAAGGAATGGGGGATGAGAACACTGTGTTCTTAATGGGAAACCTTAGTTATCTCTAATCGTTTTGTCCTCAATTATGATTCCGCCGCTCAGGGGTTTTTAGGTGTCACAGTTATACTATGCTCCTACTAATTATTAATCCATCCTAAGCCTGAGCAACTTTATCTAATTTACTACGTGATTGGGGAAGCCTATTCTTCATTAACTAAGTCATCTGTTCTCTACCTACTTCCTAAGTCACATATGATCACATAATTCATATAATAAGCTTCAGTTGGCGTCCACTTATAACAGTGCCCGTTTTAATTATAAGCTTCTATGCACCTCCACTTATGTACAGTTGTATATCACTTAGAGCACATACTCAAGCTCAACGCCCTCGTAGCAGTGGCCTACCTATACAAGCTACATTTTATCTCAGTACCGTGAGGACCAGGCAGCACTTAACCTGAGTGGTTCTGCTTCCCATGAAATATCATTACTCACAATAGGAGTATCTATTCTTGTACTAGGAATTGCAAGGGGATGTATCATTGTCCTTGTGCTAGGGATGGGATAATCCAAGGGTTCAGCTTGCCTTTCCTGCCGGCTCCCGGCACAGCTAGGAAAAGATTGGTTTCCTTTAACATCATCATCCTTTCTTTCCTTTTAGGGACTTAGTGACGTCACGCCCTATTCCTTGTTCCTTTCCTTTCATTAATTCATTTCATATATCATTCATGACACATCCTCATCATATAAGTCATACATGAATTTCCAGTCAACAGTTCATAGTTCAGTCCCACAATTCATATAGCATTCATAACATATCCTCATCGCATAAGTCATATATCTTAGACATTAATCATCATTTCATAACAACTAGCTTACTGAATAAAATTAGCAGATCCACGAAGAATTGCAAGTAGTATGAAAAGTCGTGTTTAAGAAAAGTTTCATGTCCAGAAAATGATAAGTTTCAAAATTGAGACTCTGAACTTCAGTCAGGCTGCTCAGCACATAGGATAGGCCGCTCAGCGTGAACCCTAGCCGCTTAGCGTCGCCTGACAAATTTCAGCTCCTAAATCCTTTAAATTTTCCATGTTCTACAAGGTTCCCCATAATAAATCTTTAAAACATTACTTCTATCATTCATCATCAACTTCTAATAATAATAAGCATACTTTCATATTCCGAAATCATTTTCATCGTAAAGCCAACAGAGTTCTAACAATTAGCTCATGAATCACAGGGCAAGCATAAACTCACATAGTTATGTAACACATAACACATAGAACATACATAGCTCAATATCTCATGCTCAAGCATTTCCCAAACGTAAACAAACATATCCAGCAGTTATTCTAAAAATCACAAAGCGTACATTTGTTTTCTGTTAGAGATTAGGGATCATAAACCGGAGAGGTCCAAGACCTTACCCCAAGGTTTTTGATATTCCTAAGATCATTTTTCATGTTTAAAATTCAGATTCTGACCCCAACTGCACGAAATTCCAGTTTTTCCCCTTTTCCAAAAATTACCATTTCGCCGCCCCCACAAACATCCTGTTTTCTTTGGAATTTTTGTTCTCAAAAACTCGATGGACTTGAGACTTACCCTTAAGGTTTTTGATAGTTCTAAACCCATATTTTCTAAAAACAAACCTAGTTTTTCAGCTTAAAACACGAAAATTCTAGTTTTTCCCTTTTTCTTAAAAACCTCGTTTTTTGCCTGTTTGCTGAGAAATTCAACGGGTACTCCAAAAATCATAAAACTTGACATCCCCACTCAATTTTTTGTGTATAATCCAAAAATAACATTAGCTTTTCATGATAAAAATCTCAGCCTACAGTTCCTTCCAAAATCATGTCATAGCCCTATTTTCCGCTTAAGCTTTCCTAACTTCTAACAGAATCACAGACAGCGCCAATAGATCAAAACAATCATCAACCACATATATAAGAATCAAAGTCACATAAAAGACATCCTAACCGCATACATATCTAACGGAAACCACATCGACAGTGCTTAAGTCAGTTACCCACGTTTTTTCGTCCGACTACGGTTTCTGCTACGTCTTGTGGCCTTTTCTCTAACCATGGTGCTTGTAACACCCCTGCTAACTGCCTGCTTCCATGGTAGCAAGCAATGCTCACAGGGTTGTTATGCGTTGTGCCAGGTTAACTTTTACCCTTACTTTTACCTTTGCAAATAGTTCTTATACGAAAATATGGACCAATTTGAAAATTATTCTTTTACAATATCAACTTGTAAATTAGGGGCCGTGCGTGATTTAGAGAACGTATAACAACAATCGCTATAGGCTAAAGGTAACTAAAGCAGAACATAAAGATTATATGTGCGTACATACATAAATACAACCAAGGTCCAACATCATAATAATAAATATGTACACAAAGGTATCTAAGTCCTAATACATAATACAAAACATATATTCTCCAAAACATATATTTTCATCGTGTCAGCATCGTCTCTGTGTCTTGACCTCCACCAACTGTCAGTCCAGTCACCTCGTACACCTGCTGGATCCATAACCGAGTGGGGGTGAGAACTCTTGGTCCTCAGTGGGGTTCCTTAGCACTAACTACGGTTCATTTACTCGGGTATCCTCCAGGCCGCTCAGGAGATCTCTAAGTGATCATGCATACTAAACCAAACCTACTGATTATTATCTTGGCCTAGGATCCTGAACAGCTTTATCTAAGTTACTACGTGATCAAGGAACTAGTCTTGCTTATCTAGGTTCTCGCGCTTTCTACTCCTAACCATCGTTACATAACCACACCATAAACATGTATGCTGACGGACACACTGATCATCACGCATACGTTGCGCGGTAAACCTTCCACCATGCTTGCCAGGCACGGGTTAGTTCATCATGCACACTTTGGGCATGGTATCAATGCAAGGGGTCATCGTACCGATGAGGCACGGAATTCAATGCATGTTCTCATCATATCTTTTCTTTCTTTCTTCTCATTTTGTTCTTCCGGGCCAGGCGTGAACTCCGTGGACCCCGGTCTTACTCATTTTGTTCTTTTCCTGTGTCCCAATACTCCCTCGTACACCTCAGGACCGTCGTCCCCATGGTGGTGTACGACCTGCCTTCTCTGTCTGTTTCCCGGGCAAACATGACTCCACCCCCTTCCCGGGTGGCGAGGGGCCGCCCTCTTGGCTAAGCCGGAAGCGGACCATATCATACACATATTCATCGCATCATAATCCATTCATTTTTCTATCACATGTCATGCGTCTCATCATTCTTTTCTCTCGTATGCACATTTATCTTTTCTCATCATGCTCTTGTTCCTACATTTCATTCCCATCTTCATTGATTACTCATTCATTAGACAACAATCTCTAGTGGTCTATCCTCATGATGCATGATTTACCAAAACCCATAATCACATAATCACACCGTTCATCAACAATTATATCTAATCACATCATACATCAACAACTATAATCCTATGCAATGATCTAAGTTTCTATACTGGTTGGAACATACAGAAAAGTTAAAATCTCAAGTGCTTCAGATTCATTCGAATGCCTAGAGGTGCATTCGAATGAAACCCTACGAGTTCTCTCATTCGACTGAAAGCTCATTTCATTCGATTGAAAGCCGAAAAATTCTTTCATTCGAATACAACCTTCTTTCATTCGAATCCCTTGAGAATTCAATCGATTGAAATCCTGCTCAGACTTTCATTCGATTGAATCCTCCTGCATTCGACTGAAATCCTTGGGAATTCATTCGAATCCCTGGGGATTTCATTCGATTCCCACAGTAAAAATCGCCAGTTTCGTCAAAATTCTCTGAGGCTTCGCTGTAACTTTTCCCGAACAGTACATTTTCTGGGTTCCAATCAATACAATTAAATTTTCCTAACATCCCAAACTACTCAAAATCATTTTCATAACTTAGTCTCTATATTTTTCACATCATGCTGCCTAAATCAAATACTCAAAAATACACATAAAATCATATATCAATCCACATAGACAGTGGGCTTAGGATTACCCACTTTCCAGGCGCACTTGGAAGTTGTCAGAAACGACTCCCGAGGGCTTTAAGATAATCCAGCTATTTTTCCTGGGTCTGGTGGAGTAATCGTCGCGCGCACACTCGGACAGAGTAACAGTATAGCAGATGAAAAACTAAGGAAAATGGCACTGAGGCCGTGGCTTATTTATAAGCTTCAGGGGGCTGCCTTTAGCTTCCGCACGAAGCTTTGTCTCTTTTTCATTTCTTTTTTCTTTTTTCTTTTTTCAAAATTATCCTTTTAAGCCTAATTACCCTTTTGCCCTTCCTTTAATTTTTATTTCCTTTTATATCCTAAGTTTTGTTTTCCCCCCTTTTTGTCCTTCACCTTTTTAGTTATTTCTCCTTTTGTCCTTTTCTTTATTTTTCCTTTGACGTGGGAATTAATTCCCAAACCAGTTCAATTTATTTCGCGATCATGTTTGATCGCGTTTTGTTGTTTTTCGGTCGTGTTCGGACATTCTAAAAATATTCCGAGCACGTATCCGCGATCTATTAATTTCCCGGACGGGGACTTCTATCTCATCATCATATCTCATCATGTCTCATCACATCTCATCATATCTCATCATATCTCATCATCATGCCATTAACCTCATTGACCGGTCCACCCTTTTGGGACTGGTGAGGTAGCGTCATTGACCAATCCACCCTTTTGGGACTGGTGAGGGGCGTGTCCGTAGACGTGCCAAGAGAAAGGATTACTCTCAAATAACTACATACTTATTCCCTAGTGTTCAATTATAATCTTTACATATTAGGTGATTAACCTCTAGTTCTCTAAGGTTGTCCTAACACTTACATGACAACCTGTCCTCATGATGCATGACATTATACTCATTCTACTCATAAATCATCTACATGCAATGTTCCACATACATCATCATAAATGTAACGTCCCTTTTTTTTTAGAAAAATAATCATAAACATAGATACCAAACTAATTTTCTAATCATGATTGGAAAATAAAGATGGGAAATTATTAGGTAAAATATCATTAGGAAATAAAACGTGTCGCTATAGGAAGTTCGGTAGACAACCAACCAGCCGCTATTCACCGGTGAAATTTTCTGACGCACAAAAGGTGTCCGTGAAAATAATCCCTCAGAGAAAAATTCACAAACACCTTTAAATATTAATACCCTTAGGAAGAGGGGAATTAGAGGATCGCGACGGTGTAAACGGAATATTTTTCGGACGACCGTGCGCGACGCACTGACACTGCGAGCGATAAAACGTGAGCGAACCGGAACCAGGAAGGAGGTGAAATCTCAGCAGCTGGAGCTGAAGAGCTGCACGGTTTTGAGCTGGGATTTTATCCAAAGAAAATCCCTTAAATGGTGCTTCCAAACTCACCATCATATTACTTGTCTTACACCCTAAAACCAAACCCCATCACTAGCCATACCTATGCCCATGCTTTCTACTATTCATCCAAGTTATTCAATTAATTTCCCTCACCCTCATCTTTCCCCAAAACTGAGACTTCTTCCCAATCTTTAAGCAAAATCTCATTTCTCTCATCCTCCACAAAAAACACACTTTCATTTCACTCTAAGAACACCACCCTCCTTCTCACAAATTTCCCCCATTTTCCTCTCCTCAAAATCGTGAGCTACTCACAGTTTCTCTCAAGTTTCTCTTGGGGAAGAGTGGCCAAAAGCTTGGAAGGCACCAAGGCTTCCACAGAGTTCATTTCAAGTCTCCCTCACCACCACAAGGTTTCCCTACCAGGTGGGTAACTCTAGTTCCTCACCTCTTCAATGGTGGATGTTTGACTATGTGATTAGGTGTGGGTAATTTTAGTTTGGTCACCTCTTTGGTGGTTGTTCTTGTTATGTGTTCATGTGTGTGTATGTTCTTATGTTTGGATATATGGTAGAACCTATGCTAGGATTTAGGGAGATGATTCTGAAGGGTCCTGTGACCTGGATTAGATAGGCTTTGATAGTTAGAATATGTGTGAAAACCTCAAGGAGTAACCATGAGCAAAGGGGAAGGGAAAGGAAAGAAAATAAGGGATTTGGTTGTCAGTTTCGCCGCGGAGATAGACTGAGAGTAGTCTAGAGAGTTGTTGAGCGGCGCCTGAGATGGTGCTGAGTGGGAGTTGTTCCGCAGAGATAGACTGAGAGTAGCCGGGAGTTATTGAACGGTGCCTGGGATGGTGCTGAGTATTTCCGTGTAGAGTGAAACACCCTAGCTAACTGTTTACTCGTACGTAGTAAACAAAGCTCACTAGGTTGTTT
>QANU01091140.1:90381-254990 GCA_003254905.1 Nissolia schottii | reverse complement strand
TTCCGCTAAGTGGTGCAAAGTGGAGACGCGGGAGCAAGTGCCAACTGCTCGTTAGACACATGGCGAGCATGCATGAAGACCTTGATGTCTATAAATACGACGCACATGGATGAATTAAGGGGGAGAAAACACTTGTGAATTCTCACACACTCATACACGTTGTAGGTGACATTTTGAGTTTAGGGGAAGAATCAAGTAATTCCCTTTTTACTTGTTTTTCTGTCTTTCAATTCCATAGGATTAGTGCTTTTCCATTCAAGCTCTTGTACTTTATTTGTTGTTTATCAATTTATTCTTGCATTTATACAATATCCGTGGTTATTCAAATTATTCTTCATTGTTGATAATTCCCGCCATCTTTCAAACTTGCATTCTTATTAAAAGGGTTCACATTGTCCGGGGAATTACTTCGCAATCCGATCTTATAAAAACCTAATTTGATTTTTTTGGTGAATGGTCCATAATCATTTATTGACCAAAATTCTCATAAAACACTTCGAGTAAGGTGTTGGTAGGGGATTGAACGCAAGCAGCCAAGCACCAAGTGACAATGGAGATCAGCGGAGAAGGAGTTGATGGGGGATTGAATGCTAATGTCCAGCAACAATGGCGATTGTGGAGTGGGTTTTGGATGAAATGGAATATGGGATTGAGCGATTACATGGACATGGGGTTGAGGGAGTGTTAATTAATTTAATCAATTTAATCAATTTGGCAATTAATAGGTGAGTGATATGTGGATATGAAAATAACTCCCAGATGTGAAAATAAGTTTCAATTTCATTTTTACAGATCAAAAGGGGTTATAAATTGTACCTGGTTTATATATTAGTATAGATGAATTTTTCATTATAAATAGGGAGATGAATGAAAAAAAGTAATAATCACACTTATATATTATAAATGAAACGATATTTTAAAAGCCTAAAATATATATAAAAAGAATGGACAGGAACAATTATGTTAATTAAACGACACGTGATAAACGTATATTGTTATTATTATTTATTTATGCTGTTAGGTTACATAGGTGAACACATTTCTTCTATTAACCCTGCCCTCCAAATACAAGTGGGATTTCGACTCTAAGTTTTTACATTTAGTTTCCGAGGTGCTTTTGAGGAAAATAGCTCTTTTTAAAAAGATATACTCTAAATGACTTAAAATATTTTTATTGTATTAATTTAATAAATAATTTTTTAAAAAAAATACATTATCTTACTCTGAAAAGTTAGGTCCCGGTGTCCTATTCTCGTGTCCTACCAAAACGAAGGTACATAAAATATACAGTTTCTATCCTAAGACACAAATTTTTGTGTCTGTCTCAACAGAATTTTTGTTCCTTTATCTCAGTATTTCTATTTTGTTTCATTAAACTAATATTGCCTTAGTGCTAGGTGAAGTTATGTTTCTTCATTAGCGTTTAATTTCTAGTTCTTTGTGAAGAGAATATAAAATTAAATTATGTCACGTGAATGACTTTTAAAGGGAAAATTCTTATATAGGTATCATTCAAACACTTTATCTTTTAGCTCGCTTAAAGAAAAAATCGATCAGATTCATGAACATGTAATTTGTGCGTTGAATAAAATAGATGCCTTCCCTTTCGCTTTTTGACTTTGGTAATTTTTGTGCTTCGAAACTGGAATAATTTATAAATTTCAGTATTTACTCCAAATCATGATCCACACCAAATCGCCAACAAGCGACGGGTTTAGTATATGAAGCACGAGATTATGCATCATGGAACACATGTCCACTTGTTTCCTCTAAATTAGACAAAGTCTAGACATAATTGAATTTGATGTTTTTGTCCAATAGCAAAATATCCCACATATATTAATTTCGTACATGTTTTTTGTTTGGAAAAGTAAAAGCCAGATTCTTTGGTTTAGAGCTTGCTTAAAATGGAAATGAAAGGGTCAAATTCAAACACTTCTAGCAAGTATTTTTTCATGAAGAAAACTAGAAATACATATTATTTGAAAGAGTGATTGAGTATAAAAACTGTCCTCAAAATGGGGTAAATAAATCCGCACTTTTAATTTGACAATTTCTTTGACTTTTTCTAGTTTAGGACTCTGAGTTTGGATACAAAGTTTGAGTTGAATTATGCTAAATTTATCAAACAATTGTGATAGTTGATGAAAAAAAAGTTATTTTTTCTGTTCATTTATATAAGTCACTTTTAATTTTTAAGCTAGAATAAGTTGGTGGCAATGTTTTATTTTTTAATTTTTTTTCACTATAAGTTTATTCCTTGAGTAAGATGGTGCATAATGTTGGGTTAAAAGGGAGATCTAAAATCGAAAAAATTTAAACAAATAAGTGAAATGAAACATATAAAAGTAGGGTAGACGTCACAATTTGGCTTAAAACATTAAAATTTGCAAGTTGTGTTCTCAAACGTAAAACTACAACCCATAATTTGCAAAAGCTATTTTGGATAAGGCACCTAGAAGTGAATAAGAAATGACAAAATGTACAGCAGCTCAGCTTAGCAGGAAAAAGAATACAAAGAAAGAGAGGGACCACCCCAAAAAAGGGATTCAGAAGTAGATATTCTTCAAGGAGGGAGCATATTCGATGTCTAGATTCCTTGCACTTCAGCATCTTTTGTATCTCTTATAGGTATTAGAATAAGCGTTGGTAAGAATAATTTATGTTAATAGTTGTAAATCATTTGATTTGATTGATTTAATTTAATGATAATCTTTTAAATATTTGATTGATTGTAATTTGTCTTTTGGCCGCTGGATTTTTAGCCTATAAATAGGCTCACCCTCCATTGTAAACACAACTCTGATAATATAGCACCGTTATTTTTCTGCTTTCTGGCTATTTTTTGTGCCTCTTTAACTTGTTCACTCAAGATGTTTAACAAGTGTAAATGCAAAATAGTACTCAATTGCAGTTTAAGGTGACCCAAAAAGACTGTGAGAAGGATATAATTGAAGAGGAAAATTGTAACATGACTTCAAGAAGAATTTTATAGCCATGAAATTAACACCATATTGATTTTGGTAAATGCATTTATTAACTTACTGTTTCTTGAATTGGATTCTGAGTAACTAGTGTCTTGGGCCAGGTAAAATGCTGTTTTCAATTTGTAGTTTTGGATCAAGTATCAAGTTTCATAATTTTTTAGTAATCAAATTGGATCCTGCATTGACAGGGTGCAACATAATTTGATCATGTAGTAGGAGTTTAACTGGGCTATTAACATTCAGGGGGTAAGCTAGTTGTTTTAGGTATCAGATATGAAGAACACAGAGAACCAGAGAGGAGGTAGAAAAGAAATGACTCATTAGTACTGATGATTCAATTTGTAAAATTAAGATATGATGACAAACATTGTATGAATGTTTTTAATGTGTGTTAAAGTATTTCAGGAAAAGTCAAGCCCAAAGTTTTTTAAACAACTGAAAAATCATTTCTTGGTTCTTGGCCCAAGTCTATTTTGATGCAATAAGGAAAATAAGAAAGAAAAGGCTCTAAGCCCATCACTTTTGGCCAAATGAAAGAAATAAAACTGTAGCAGCCCAAATAATAAGGCCCAACGCTTGAAGAAGCAAAGGAAGCTGGATTTATTATTTTATTCAAAAGAAAAAAGAGTCAAAGCATAGAAGGAGTGAAATGATATGATAAGACAAGTGAGTTTGGGGAAGAGAAATGCATATGCAACTGACATGAAATGATTTTTGACAAGGAAGTAAAGAAATAATATAAAAAAGGGGAAAGGGAAACATGACAAAGTTGTCACCTTTTTTTGAAGAAAGAAATAAAGAAATTAAGAGGAAGGAAACGTGCTGCACTAAAGTGTAGGATCCAACACTGATTACAACCATAGGTGTTGGAAGGGGTTTGCAGTTGGCTATTCTGGCTTTTGGAGAGGAGGTCAGCGATATATTTTGACTAAGAGCAAAAGCATGATTCAGATCAGAGATCAAGGTACTGATGGCAGTAGTAGGTGAGGATTCAGTGACTGAAATGCCATCATGATTGGAGAACAATGTGATCACAGGCACAACAATGGAATTTGCGGAGCTGCTATGAATGTCAATAATAGGCAGTGACTGAAAAAATTGCTGTTCGGACTAAGAATGCGCTTCAAATGAAGCTGGCAGTGCACATGAGTTCCACTCTGACACTGTGAAAGGCATCAGATACAATTTGAGAGGGAAAAACACAGAACCAGATAGAAGAAAGTGCGGCAGAGAAAGCGATTCAAGATATGAATCATTGGAACTGAATCTGTTACTGTGTGTTCAACTTCACCATATACCGGTGTAGCTAATTACTGATACAGTAACTGCTTATAACTGAACATAACAGAAATTCTAAAGTAGCTTCTAACAGACTTATAAAGTTACACTAGCAGCACCGTATTTCTGCGAAAATGAGTTATCAGAAAAACAGTTACATTTTCAGATTGATGTAAATCCGATTCATAAATGAATCTATAGTCTGCTAACCGGAAGTACGTCGTTTGACAGTTAACTAATCAATCAAACGTCATTTGTTCTGCCTCATGTCTAACTGACTCAAACAACGCAGAAGAGAGGTAACGCTCTCCAGAACTAGGGAACATCACCTGCAGCAACCAAAATGACAGGGAGCATAGTGAGAAGTCATCATACGCATCCGACTACATTTTAATGCATCTATGACCCAATGACATGACTATATAAACATCTTTGTCACCATATCAATGCACAAGTAACTTCAACTACTTTCCATAGTGCATGGCATTAAAATTCATGCAATGAGCCTTGTTAATAGGATATCACAATTACAGATGGAGAACCAGCGAATCGTCAATCCGGATTTTCTTTAAAGAAGATGGAGATAGTAGACATACAACAATGAGTTTCCCAGCATTTTCAGGCCTTTTTCCTAATTTGATTGCCGCTGCCGCTGCTGCTCCAGACGAAATCCCTACCTGAAACAAGGTGAAACCAGGTTGCTCTGTCAAAATAAAGAGACAGAATAAGCTGATCAATATATATTATAGTCAAAAGAAAAATTAGAAACACATGGAGACTTTAATTACAAAGGATTGGAATATATATATATATATATATAGCCGTAAAACCCATACCAGCAAACCTTCTTTCAGGGCTAACAACTTAGCAGTTTCTATAGCTTCCTCACTTGATACCTGAAGAAATGAACAGATGATGGAAAACCAAGAGTTATAGATCAGATCCTCTTGCAGAAAACATACAGCCTTCCTTTGAGTTTTCAAACTAAAAACATAATTATAAAGAAAGTACCAGAAAATTATTTGCAGTTTTATGTACGATAAGAATTTGTGACCTTCGTTTGAACATATAAATGATGAAATGAAATGTAGGAACTATGCGCGTCTTATTTACCATTCCTCTATGATATGATAGTCTATAAGAATCATAGCATTTCATAAAACTAATTCCAAGGACACAATTCAGAAAACATTTATGTATAGATACACTGAAACTAACCTGAATGACTTCATCAAGTAGATTGACATCCAACACAGCAGGAACAGTGCCAGTACCCATTCCCTGAATTAGATGTTTTCCTTTTACATTTACAAGCAACATGTTCAGTTAGAATGTAAGTTGCCATTCAGATGCCAGAGCCTGAAAATGAAATATACATATGCAGTTCAAGACATTGATAAGGGAAAACAGTAAATGCTTACCTGGCTGTCCTCCGCTCAAGACTGCACTTTCAACTGGTTCCACTCCATAGACCTTGAAGAAAACACTGAACATTAGAATCGGAGTTACATTCATTCAAACTCTCTTACACACAGGAACATGTGCACAAAAATGGGAACCTTGATTTCCGGGTTTCTCTCCTTGAGGAATTTCCCTGTACCCGTCACTGTGCCCCCAGTTCCTACACCGGCCACAAAGGCGTCAACTTTCCCTCTAGAATCTCTCCATATCTCAGGGCCAGTGGTTTCATAGTGCATCTACAAGGATGCCAGCCAATGCAACAGATTTGTCATCACACATAAGAAACAACAGTCACCTCACCTTACCCATTACAATACATCAGGGTCTTAAATTGCGATTGCATGTATGTATAGCAGTTGTTACAGTGCACATTGGCATGAAATTTTTACATGGTTGCAACCTAAAAGGGAGCACAATCTATCAACGTGTGTTACCTGTGGGTTTGAAGGATTTTCGAATTGGCGAGGCATAAAAGCATCCGGTGTGTCCCTCAGCAGCTCTTCAGCCTTTTGAACGACACCTTCAAAGCCCTTATCAGGATCTGTGAGATGCAGCTCAGCTCCCAAAGCAAGGAGCACAACTCTTCTCTCGAGGCTCGATCCAGCCGGCATCACTGTGATTAGCCTATAGCCTTTAAGTGCTGCAATGGACGCCAACGCTATTCCGGTGTTTCCACTAGTAACCTCAACAAGGACAGTCTGTCCACAGCCACAAGAAAGTTCTCATTTCAGAAACTACTTTACACTATAACTGAACTTAAGCATAGCATCACTACCAACCTTCCCTGGTGTTATCAGGCCCTTATCCTCAGCATCCTTGATCATACTCAATGCTATCCTGGATCCCAAAAAGGCAACAATATCTGAGAATTTATATTATATTTTTAGATAATAAAGTACCAAATCCCAATGTCAGTGAGACAAATCAACCAAAACAACAATGTAGCTAGCCTCTTCAGCATTTAAAACTCCTAGCAATTTTTCAATATAATTTCTAAGGCAACTAATGACTTAGAAATTAATTAAAAAAAAAGACATAAATCACTTCAGTCGTACCTTTTACCACAATCATATTGCAGAAAATTTTCAATATCCCAATATATCTCAAAATAAATAGCCAAAATGACCTTTTTACTATATTACCTGTCTTTGACGCTTGAGCAGGGTTCCATTGACTCCAGCTTGGCAGCAATGCGGGCTACACAGCCTTTCACAACTTTGTTCAGATAAACCATGGGAGTATTCCCAATTAGCTGCCAATATTGTAACCGCTTAATGACTGATTGAAGAACATAAAAAAAAAAAAAATATAATATTGAAGTATGAAGCAATCATGACCAAAAGAGGGGGGGGGGGCGAAAAATTACTTCAGTGACATCATTCTTGATTTCACACTTCATCTCCATAGTTATCTTGTAGACACACCTGAACACCATATACATATTTAAACAAAGCTCATATAACAATTAAATGGTTTAATAATGTTACCACTTCAATGAAGCAATAACATAGCAATTCAAAGTAAGGATAAAGTAAAAGAAGAAACTTGATTGTGAAAATGAATCAATTCGAGTCTGAAAGTGGAAACATATAAAACCTTGGCTCTATGAAAAATATTTCTCAACCTTATGTTGACCCTTGCTGGGACTTTAGCTATAAAAAACAAGACCTATCAGTATCAGATTAGCTTCCTTTGCTTGGCCTACATTTATCTCTGCGTTGAGAAACTGCCCGTACCGAACTCCGTAATGATATATGCCGACATGACATTGTCTACTTACACTTCTTAACTATTTCGATTTTATATGTTATTTTACTTTGAATTAGATTAGATTATTGTGAGTTTTTTAACTAAAATATCCCTGATACACAAAAAAATTACTAAAATACTCCTGTTTCTAAACATTTAACAAAACTACTATGGTTTTGGCTGGCGTGGCATTCGCGCTCTGCATGGCGAGCCATGTTAGAGTCGCCTACACGCTTGGCGAATAGTGCCCTGTTTGCCAAAAAAGGTCAGGCACAGGCCATTTTCAAAGCCTGTTTCAATAAATAGGGCAGGCTCAGGCTGTATAGATTTACTAAAAAAACAAACTTACATTACTTTCAGGAAAACTCAAACTAGAGACCTTCACCAAACCAAAATAACACCTTAACCACTAAACTAACATTACTTTTTGTAACATTTTATGCAATCATATTTATTAATATAATTTTATTATTTAATTTTTCTTTTTAAAGAAACCCTAATCTAAAGAGTCCCTAGGACTCTCCCACACTCACACTCTCATCTCATCTAAATAATGTAAGAGAGTTTTGCTTGCATTTTCCTTTTTGTTTTTTGTTGGTAAAATGCCATATATTCTGTTTATGATCTTGCTATCACATACTAAGCAAGAATTGGTGATATACATAACAAGGTTGAGCAAACTTTTTTGGGATATGGATTTTGGTTTCTTAATGATAAAATCAATGTATGAAAATTTGATTTTCCTCTCATAGGAAGGATATTCATGTTGCTCAGGCTTGTCTTTTGATCTGTTTCTTCGTGGGCATACCCCAGCAGCTTGCAGCTTTAGAATTTCAATTCCTTATTGAAAATGCCTTTTTTTATTCATATTGAATTAATACACTCTTGCTTGTTATATAGTAAATGTTATATATTCAGTTAAACTCTCTCCCTTCTCTCAAGAAATACCTATATATATTATAGTTTTTTTACTTTAGAATATTATTATATTAAGAAATTAAGTTATTAACAAAAATAATACTTTGTCATGATTATTTTTGAAAAATTAAAAATTGCATATTTCATTTTAATATTTTTTTTATAATAAAAAAATACACAGGCAAGCCTATTAGGCTCCAGGCCAGGCCAGGCTAAAAAATAGGCTTGTAACAGTTAACAAGTCAGGCCCAAGCCAAAAATTAACGAAACAGGCCTAGCCTATTCCTACCCCTACCAACAGGGTTGCCAAATCCAATAAGAATTTGCCAATCGGGTTGGCAAATTCCTATTGGATTTGGCAACCATGTTGGCGAATTTGGACTAATCCTAACCCAAATCAAACCCTAGCCCTAAACCCTAATCAACCGATTTGGCGAATTAGGAATTCGCCTTCTAGGTTGGCGAATTTGAACAGGCCCATATAACCCCAACTCTAATCAACCCTAATCAAACCTTAATCATAAACCCTAATAGGGTTTGATTAGGTTATAGGGCTAGCATTTGATTAGGGTTGGGGTTATATGGGTGGGGTTCAAATTCGCTAACTCGAATGCTGAATTCCTATTGAATTCGCCAAACTGGTTGATTAGGGTTTAGGGCTAGGGTTTGATTAGGGTTAGGGTTATGGGCCAAGGTCAAATTTGCCAACTCGGATGATTTGCCAAACCAGTTAATTAAGGTTTAGGGCTAGGTTTGATTAGGGTTTATTAGAGTTTAGGGTTAGGCTAGAGTTTGATTAGGGTTGGGGTTACATGGGCCAGGTTCAAATTCACAACCCCAGATGGCAAATTCCTAATTCGCCAACCCAAATGGCGAATTCCTAATTCTGCGAATTACCTGTAAAAATTTGCTGCAATTTTTTTTTCATAAGTTTGCCAGCGAATTCTGCTACAAATTTTTGTTTTTGAGCAAGACAATGAACATTTTGTTATGAATTACAAAATTCACAGCAAAATTCGCAAGTAAGTATTTCTTCAAAAAACTGAACAATATTTAGCTGTGAATTTTGTTGCAAATTATTTCGCAAGTAAAAACTCCGTAAATAATTTTGTCTAGAGCCGGAGAAAAACAAATTGTCAACATGTTCAATCAACACCATTTTCATAGCTAAATATGCACGAAATAGTATCCGCAAACTTACTTGCAGAGTTTTGTTGCGGATTTAGCTGCGACTTTCGTTTCATGTGAATTTTGCTACGATTTTTTCTTGTTGCAAATTTTCTTGCGAACCACTTTGTTGCGAAATAATTTTGCTTCAAATTTTCTTGCGAATTTATTCTGTTGCGGATTTTCTTGTAAACTAGTTTACTGCAAGTTTTCTTGGGAATTCTCTTTGTTGCGAATTTAGCTGTGAGTTTGCTTTGTTACGAATTTTCTTGGAAATAGTTTGTTGCGGATTTAATTACAAATTTTTTGTTGCAAATTTAGCTGCAAGTTTGCTTTGTTGCGAATTTTCTAGCGAATAGTTTATTACGCATTTAGTTGCAAATTTATTTGTTGCGAATTTAGTTGTTGCGAATTTAACTACAAATTTTCTTCGCTGTGAATTTACTTAGCTGCATTTTTTGTTGCAAATTTATTTGTTGTGGAGCATCACCACCATCGTCACCACCACATCATACTACCACCACTATACCATTACTACCACTGCGTTCACCACCACCACCATCATCATTATTATTATTATTATCATTATCATTATTATTATTATTATTATTTTGTATTTATTAAGAGTGTAAAAAAATATTATATTAACTATATTATAATTCAACTATGTGTCTCATTTTTTGTTTTTCATATTCCTATCTTGTTATTTTCCCCCAAATTTTAGAACTCATTTTCCAAAACTAATTAAGTCATAGTTTCTTTCTTTTTCCCCATTTTTTTAACTCTCTTTCTTATAATGTACATTATAATTAAACTAAAAAAAAGTATAAACTAAAAAAGAAATAAAATTGTTATGCAAATTAGAGGATATATGTGTGTGTGTGTGTGTGTGTGTGTGTGTGTGTGTGTAAAAGTTATGAGAAAAAAGGAAGCAAAGATAGGGAGTTAGATAGAAAAGGTGGCATCACATTGAAATTGTGGTGGTGACAATGAAAATTATGTTGAGTTTAGGAGGGATTAACGTGCAGGAATAATGATGATATTGCAATTTGAGAAACAAATATGAGTAGTTTGTTGGGAGGGAGTAGCAATAAAGGGGGGAAAACACATTTGGTTGCACTTAACTTAGAGGGTGTTTTTGTTAATGAGATATAAAACAAAATTGGTAAAGTGAATGATGACCAAGAGAGATAAGGAGAGAGAGATTTATTCTTTAGACCCTTGAATGTTACTTAAGGATATTTTTTTTCATAATATATTATAGATTAATGATATTGCAAACCACTTACAAATTAGTGGATTTCATATTTAGTCATGTTCTTAAAAGACTTTTTGGCACTTAATATATGTGATTTTGTGGCATAATTTTAAGGTGGGTTTGAACTTTCCTTTTGGTAAATCTTCCACCATAACTGGTAGCATAACTAGCATAATAACAGAATTCCCACATCGAACAACATAAAGAGGGTAAACAAACATTTTAGTTATGAAAGAAAGGGTGTTGTGAGTCTAATAACTCATTATTGAGCTTTAAAAGTTAAAAGGTCCACAAAGCCTATTTGTACTGCTCTTCTAATTTATTAAAAGAATTAATGAAGTTTTGGTTTAATAGTTCATTGGTCTGGTGCCATTTGTTCATCGGTTCACATGTTTCTTTATTAGTTTGTTGATTGTTGAATATTAACAAATTGAATAGTTGTGGAATTATTTACAAAATTTTTGTTGTGTTACTTGCAAAATTTGCATTAAAAAAAGTTATGAATTTTGATACGACATGTACATGTAGAATTTGCTGCGAAATTTACATGTGTAATTTCATGCTAAATTTACTTATAAAATTTGTTGCAAAATCTACCTACAATTTTTTTGTGTGAAATGTTTCATGCGAAAAGTTCGTATCAAAATTTGCAGTCCTCCCAAACACCCAACTGACCATGAAAATTATCTGCGAAATTTATAGTTTTCTACAAAAAAAAATCTGCCGGTAAGTACCTGTGAATTATAAAATTCACAACTACGAGTTACTTACCACCTTATTACCTGTAAATTTTAATCCACAAAAAATTTCATAGAGAAGGTGCCCGCAAATTTTAAGACACAATTCACAATAAAATTTATAGGTAATAAGCAATTTTTTTTTATTTGTAGTGTCTAACTACCAACCAACACCATTAAAAGATTAAAGAAAACCATTAACAAATAAAAAGTAACCATTAAATAAAGAGGGGGGAAAACAGAAAAACTCATGGTGTGCTAGTATTATGTGCTCCAACATACAAGAAAAGAAAGAAGCCACAACAGATGCATTATCCCTATCCATTAAGGATTAATATACCCATAAGTTTTCTCAAAGAGAGAGAAATGAAGCATTACTTAGCTAGACTACACTTCCTGAAACTCTGGAGAAGGATTGGGTTCCATTTTCAAGAATTTTCCTTGAATCAGAGCTGATGTAGATGCAATAGTGGGAACTCCTTTGTTGGCGGAAGAAGATGGCATAGTAGCCATGGAAGATTTACAAAAATTTTGAGAGTGGAAGTGAGCAGAAAGAGAAAGTTTGGTAATGAAGAAGGAATATGAAGAGAGTGAATTGAAAGTTCTAAAAGAGAATTTGGATAAATTTTGGTGTTTTATAGAGGTAAAGAAGCTTCTTGACGAAGTTTCGCATGCATGGGGAATGCCAAGCAAAATGGCATGAAAATTTTTAGGAAGTTGAAAACAGGTGTGATGTGATGGTTACTTTTTTAAAGGTTTTTATTAAATTTTAATGAGAGAAGATGAAGGGTTTTGATTTAAAAAAATATCTATATTTCGCTCCCTAAAATGTTTGGGCCGAATACGATAGAACAAAGTCTCACTTGATAAGAAACTTCTTGGTCAAAGAGAAGGGGTCAAGAACTACATATCAAGAAGGATAGAGAGATCTTCTAAAAAATTAACATAATCGACCTTGAAGTGAGGGATAATATAGGTGACAAATGCCAGATGTAATGGTTGACTAATGTAACGATTGTATTGCAAGAGAAAGAGAAAATAGCTCAGAAGTAGGGGAGTGATGTGATCGGGTTAACAACGATGATCTAAAAACCCATAACAGTCACGTTTTGGGGTTTTTAATATATTTTATGATGGAAACATAAAAAATCTATTCTTGAGCTATATTGACCAATATTTTTCTTAACCCTTCCTCAAAGGAATTGGGGGCATCTTGTTATACCAAAATAATTTATAAAGAAACACAAGAGTTTTGAAATAAGGGTATTTAAGTAAAATAAACGGAAATGTCAAAGGACAAGAATGACTAACGAGTCATCCAAGATGGGATCAAACCAAGTGATTTTATCTTGACGATACGAGTCAAAGATGGCAGTTGACCTTGAAAGCTCATGTGGAAGTATGGACTAAGCCAAAGGATATAAGCATCGACCAAACAAATGAACAATGATTAGGGCACTAGGTGGGTATAAGCCACAGAAAAGTGATGGTCTAATGATAAATGGTATGAAATGGTCGACTAGTGTGAGGTTCATAAAGATAGGATCACATAGGTGATCTAAAGAGTGGCGATTCCCTTTGAAACTTGAACAATTTTTAGAATTAGTGACAGTGGTCATTTTTGTTGCCCATTAGAAAGTTGTAGAGAAATAGTAAATATTGGCGTCTGTCCTTGAAATAATAAAATTTTAAATTTAGGAAGTTATTCAGAAAGTGGAGCCAACAGAGGAGTACGTGACAATTACAAGGGGCATGCACACACTTCAGATAGGTGGTTTGCAAGAGTTCCGCTAAGTGGTGCAAAGTGGAGACGCGGGAGCAAGTGCCAACTGCTCGTTAGACACATGGCGAGCATGCATGAAGACCTTGATGTCTATAAATACGACGCACATGGATGAATTAAGGGGGAGAAAACACTTGTGAATTCTCACACACTCATACACGTTGTAGGTGACATTTTGAGTTTAGGGGAAGAATCAAGTAATTCCCTTTTTACTTGTTTTTCTGTCTTTCAATTCCATAGGATTAGTGCTTTTCCATTCAAGCTCTTGTACTTTATTTGTTGTTTATCAATTTATTCTTGCATTTATACAATATCCGTGGTTATTCAAATTATTCTTCATTGTTGATAATTCCCGCCATCTTTCAAACTTGCATTCTTATTAAAAGGGTTCACATTGTCCGGGGAATTACTTCGCAATCCGATCTTATAAAAACCTAATTTGATTTTTTTGGTGAATGGTCCATAATCATTTATTGACCAAAATTCTCATAAAACACTTCGAGTAAGGTGTTGGTAGGGGATTGAACGCAAGCAGCCAAGCACCAAGTGACAATGGAGATCAGCGGAGAAGGAGTTGATGGGGGATTGAATGCTAATGTCCAGCAACAATGGCGATTGTGGAGTGGGTTTTGGATGAAATGGAATATGGGATTGAGCGATTACATGGACATGGGGTTGAGGGAGTGTTAATTAATTTAATCAATTTAATCAATTTGGCAATTAATAGGTGAGTGATATGTGGATATGAAAATAACTCCCAGATGTGAAAATAAGTTTCAATTTCATTTTTACAGATCAAAAGGGGTTATAAATTGTACCTGGTTTATATATTAGTATAGATGAATTTTTCATTATAAATAGGGAGATGAATGAAAAAAAGTAATAATCACACTTATATATTATAAATGAAACGATATTTTAAAAGCCTAAAATATATATAAAAAGAATGGACAGGAACAATTATGTTAATTAAACGACACGTGATAAACGTATATTGTTATTATTATTTATTTATGCTGTTAGGTTACATAGGTGAACACATTTCTTCTATTAACCCTGCCCTCCAAATACAAGTGGGATTTCGACTCTAAGTTTTTACATTTAGTTTCCGAGGTGCTTTTGAGGAAAATAGCTCTTTTTAAAAAGATATACTCTAAATGACTTAAAATATTTTTATTGTATTAATTTAATAAATAATTTTTTAAAAAAAATACATTATCTTACTCTGAAAAGTTAGGTCCCGGTGTCCTATTCTCGTGTCCTACCAAAACGAAGGTACATAAAATATACAGTTTCTATCCTAAGACACAAATTTTTGTGTCTGTCTCAACAGAATTTTTGTTCCTTTATCTCAGTATTTCTATTTTGTTTCATTAAACTAATATTGCCTTAGTGCTAGGTGAAGTTATGTTTCTTCATTAGCGTTTAATTTCTAGTTCTTTGTGAAGAGAATATAAAATTAAATTATGTCACGTGAATGACTTTTAAAGGGAAAATTCTTATATAGGTATCATTCAAACACTTTATCTTTTAGCTCGCTTAAAGAAAAAATCGATCAGATTCATGAACATGTAATTTGTGCGTTGAATAAAATAGATGCCTTCCCTTTCGCTTTTTGACTTTGGTAATTTTTGTGCTTCGAAACTGGAATAATTTATAAATTTCAGTATTTACTCCAAATCATGATCCACACAAAATCGCCAACAAGCGACGGGTTTAGTATATGAAGCACGAGATTATGCATCATGGAACACATGTCCACTTGTTTCCTCTAAATTAGACAAAGTCTAGACATAATTGAATTTGATGTTTTTGTCCAATAGCAAAATATCCCACATATATTAATTTCGTACATGTTTTTTGTTTGGAAAAGTAAAAGCCAGATTCTTTGGTTTAGAGCTTGCTTAAAATGGAAATGAAAGGGTCAAATTCAAACACTTCTAGCAAGTATTTTTTCATGAAGAAAACTAGAAATACATATTATTTGAAAGAGTGATTGAGTATAAAAACTGTCCTCAAAATGGGGTAAATAAATCCGCACTTTTAATTTGACAATTTCTTTGACTTTTTCTAGTTTGGGATTCTGAGTTAGGATACAAAGTTTGAGTTGAATTATGCTAAATTTGCCAAACAATTGTGATAGTTGATGATTTTAAAAAAAAAAGTTATTTTTTCTGTTCATTTATATAAGTCACTTTTAATTTTTAACCTGGAATAAGTGGATGGAGAAATTTTATTTTTTCATTTTTTTAATATAAATTTATTTCCCGAGTAAGATGGTGTGTAATGTTGAGTTAAAACGGAGGTTCAAAATCGAAAAAAATTTAAACAAATAAGTTAAATGAAACATATAAAAGTAAGGTAGACTTCACAATTTAACTTAAAACATTAAAATTGCAAGTTGTGTTCTCAAACGTAAAACTACAACCCATAATTTGCAAAAGCTATTTTGGATAAGGCACCTAGAAGTGAATAAGAAATGACAAAATGTACAGCAGCCTAGCTTAGCAGGAAAAAGAATACAAAGAAAGAGAGGGACCCCCAAAAAAGGGATTCAGAAGTAGATATTCTTCAAGGAGGGAGCACATTCGATTTCTAGATTCCTTGCACTTCAGCATCTTTTGTATCTCTTATAGGTATTAGAGTAAGTGTAAATGCAAAATAGGACTCAATTGCAGTTTAAGGTGACCCAAAAAGACTGTGAGAAGGATACAATTGAAGAGGAAAATTGTAACATGACCTCAAGAAGAATTTTGTAGCCATGAAATTAACACCATATTGATTTTGGTAAATGGGTTTATTAACTTACTGTTTCTTGAATTGGATTCTGGGTAACTAGTGTCTTGGGCCAGGTAAAATGCTGTTTTCAATTTGTAGTTTTGTCTCAGATATCAAGTTTCATAATTTTTTAGTAATCAAATTGGATCCTGCATTGACAGGGTGCAACATAATTTGATCATGTAGCAGGAGTTTAACTGGGCTATTAACATTCAGGGGGTAAGCAAGTTGTTTTAGGTATCAGATATGAAGAACATAGAACCAGAGAGAAGAGGTAGAAAAGAAATGACTCATTAGTACTGTTGATTCAATTTGCAAAATTAAGATATGATGACAAACATTGTATGAATGTTTTTAATGTGTGTTAAAGTATTTCAGGAAAAGTCAAGCTCAAAATTTTTTTAACAACTGAAAAATCATTTCTTGGTTCTTGGCCCTATTTTGAAGCAATAAGGAAAATAAGAAAGAAAAGGCTATAAGCCCATCACTTTCAGCCAAATGAAAGAAATACAATTGTAGCAGCCCAAATAACAAGGCTCAATACGTGGAGAAGCAAAGAAAACTGGATTTATTATTTTATTTGAAATAAAAAAGAGTAAAAGCATAGAAGGAGTGAAATGACATGATAAGACAAGTGAGTATGGGGAAGATAAATGCATATGCAACTGACATGAAAGGATTTTTGACAAGGAAGTAAAGAAATAATATAAAAAATGGGAAAGGGAAACGTGACAAAGTTGTCACCTTTTTTGAAGAAAGAAATAAAGAAATTAAGAGGAAGGAAACGTGCTACTGTAAATGTTAGGGGCGACAAAAATTTTTCTTGAAGAGAAAGGAAGAAAAGACAAAGCTGATTTTTTTAGGAGTGCAAAGAAGGCGTCAGGAGAGAGAAAGGAAGTGTAAGGTGACAACACCTTTTTTGGTGAAATAGTACAAAGAAATGCTTTTGTAGAACGGATAAAAGAATGCATGGAGAATATGGTACAAAAGGACTTGTACGAACCAATGAGAGATGGACAACACATCAAATTCCTGCAACGTCCAAAAAAAATTCAAACCTACAACGATCAGAGTGAATTCAGCATATAAAAGAGGATGATGTGACTATTCAGAGGTAGAAAAAGAAGAGCAAAACAATCTACTATCAAACCTACAATCTAAAGTATTATTTTATTCTTTTTCTCCTCTCAAGACCTACCTACTCCGAAATCTTCTATATAATCTTCTTGTTCTTTTGTGTGAGAGAAGCGTTTTTGTTTGAGAGTCTTTGAGAGTAAAAGAGACAGAGTATAGAGAGATTTGAGAAAAGCCATATTTGTGTATCTCTGTTCTTGAGTGTTTTTCTGTCTGGATCATTTGAGAGTTTTGTTTTTGAATTAGCGTTTGTATTTAAAAGCCTTGTGAAAGAAGAGTGATCTAGGTGTTTGAAGAACTAGACGTAGATTCCTAACTCTTAGAAATCGAGCCAGTATAAATTATGTGTGTGGTATTCTCTTCCCTTCACTATTTACATTTCCCATCTTTTAAAAAGAATTTTGTTTTTCGTTTGAGAAAAAGAACATTTTCAGAAAACTTGTCTCTCAGAATACAAGGAGATATCTCCTGAAAGTTTAGGAGATAACTTTTCTAAAGAGAGTTTGATTTTTCGAAAAAGTGTCAACTTAGATTCAACCGTCCATTCTCTAAGCCACATAAAACCATCAAGTACAATATATGCGATGTGTGTTATTTGAACTCATTCTATGTTAGACACCGTGTCATCTACCATTGAATGAGATTTTAATGGAACCCACACTCCACTAAATCTCATCCAATGATAAATAGCGAGTGAGTCGACATGGCGTCACACTCAAAACGAGTATAAATTACATTTCTCAAAATATATACAGGTGATACAGTAAATGATTATAGCAGAATTGATTAACTAACTTTTAAGTTCTAACGGACTAAAACCTGTTACTGTTTTATTCAATCCTTTACATTTCCCTTCAAACTGTCCAGTGGAACTTGGTGAAACTGAGTATGACTATGAGTTAATGAAATTTAGAGCTAGCTATTTGTGCATGAGATGGAATGTGATGCACCTGAACATGCTTGTGAATAACCTTTTTCTAACAAAGTACCGATCCAACTCAAAATGCATTTTCCCGAGAGTGAAAAATGGGATTTTCAGCTAACATGACAAGTACTCAAGTCATCGAAGTAATCAATTTTACTGCTAGTGGAACGTGTAACTCAAAGAACAAATTTAAAGTAAGCCAGATTTAACGCATGCCAATTTTTCAATCACGGAAGAGGGTTAGTTAGCCTTGGTGGCGTAATAAAGGTTGCTGCTGTCTTGTAACTTAGAGGCCACGAGTTCAAATCTTTAAAAAAAACATCTCCACTTACAGGGATAAGGCTAAGGGTATGTATGTCTACCTACCCTTTTTAATTCTGCAATCAGAGCCTAAGGTTTGATATTTTGCATTGGTGCTTGATCTACTAACCGGATGCCGCTTTTTGGAGGACCATGAGACCAAATTAGGCCCAAGGCAAACAAAATGCCCTAAGGTAGAGTGCCTGTCATTTGAGTCTGACCCAAATCTAAATCACAATGATGAGGTGCTCTTGAGCTGCAATCATAGTACAGCACCACTAAGATACCTCAACATTCGCTTCACTTCCTTCCAATGGGATTCCATAGGATTGTGCTTAAATCGACACACTTTATCGACACAAAATGTGATTTCAGCTTTGGTAATGGTGGTATATTGCAGAGCCCCCACCATTGATACACGTATAAAGTGTAGGATCCAACACTGATTACAACCATAGGTGTTGGAAGGGGTTTGCAGTTGGCCATTTTGGCTTTTGGAGAGGATGTCAGCGATATATTTTGACTAAGAGCAAAAGCATGATTCAGATCAGAGATCAAGGTACTGATGGCAGTAGTAGGTGAGGATTCAGTGACTGAAATGCCATCATGATTGGAGAACAATGTGATCACAGGCACAACAATGGAATTTGCGGAGCTGCTATGAATGTCAATAATAGGCAGTGACTGAAAAAATTGCTGTTCGGACTAAGAATGCGCTTCAAATGAAGCTGGCAGTGCACATTAGTTCCACTCTGATGCTGTGAAAGGTATCAGATACAGTTTGAGAGGGAAAAACACAGAACCAGATAGAAGAAAGTGCAGCCGAGAAAGCGATTCAAGATATGAATCATTGGAACTGAATCTGTTACTGTGTGTTCAACTTCACCATATACCGGTGTAGCTAATTACTGATACAGTAACTGCTTATAACTGAACATAACAGAAATTCTAAAGTGGCTTCTAACAGACTTATAACTGTGTAACTTACTCTATCATTCTATATTCCAGGGAAAGGAGGGCATGTGGGAATGTTGAACAATATTTAATACCACTGTCAAATATTTTGGTTATTAAGACATCCAACTCGGCAATGACTCTGAAACGGCCTATATGTCAATAAACGAACGGAGGCATGTCCTACTTTAATAGTCATACAGTTACACTAGCAGCACCGTATTTCTGCGAAAATGAGTTATCAGAAAAACAGTTACATTTTCAGATTGATGTAAATCCGATTCATAAATGAATCTATAGTCTGCTAACCGGAAGTACGTCGTTTGACAGTTAACTAATCAATCAAACGTCATTTGTTCTGCCTCATGTCTAACTGACTCAAACAACGCAGAAGAGAGGTAACGCTCTCCAGAACTAGGGAACATCACCTGCAGCAACCAAAATGACAGGGAGCATAGTGAGAAGTCATCATACGCATCCGACTACATTTTAATGCATCTATGACCCAATGACATGACTATATAAACATCTTTGCCACCATATCAATGCACAAGTAACTTCAACTACTTTCCATAGTGCATGGCATTAAAATTCATCAATCCGGATTTTCTTTAAAGAAGATGGAGATAGTAGACATACAACAATGAGTTTCCCAGCATTTTCAGGCCTTTTTCCTAATTTGATTGCCGCTGCCGCTGCTGCTCCAGACGAAATCCCTACCTGAAACAAGGTGAAACCAGGTTGCTCTGTCAAAATAAAGAGACAGAATAAGCTGATCAATATATATTATAGTCAAAAGAAAAATTAGAAACACATGGAGACTTTAATTACAAAGGATTGGAATATATATATATATATATATAGCCGTAAAACCCATACCAGCAAACCTTCTTTCAGGGCTAACAACTTAGCAGTTTCTATAGCTTCCTCACTTGATACCTGAAGAAATGAACAGATGATGGAAAACCAAGAGTTATAGATCAGATCCTCTTGCAGAAAACATACAGCCTTCCTTTGAGTTTTCAAACTAAAAACATAATTATAAAGAAAGTACCAGAAAATTATTTGCAGTTTTATGTACGATAAGAATTTGTGACCTTCGTTTGAACATATATAAATGATGAAATGAAATGTAGGAACTATGCGCGTCTTATTTACCATTCCTCTATGATATGATAGTCTATAAGAATCATAGCATTTCATAAAACTAATTCCAAGGACACAATTCAGAAAACATTTATGTATAGATACACTGAAACTAACCTGAATGACTTCATCAAGTAGATTGACATCCAACACAGCAGGAACAGTGCCAGTAC
The DNA here is from genome assembly GCA_003254905.1 of Nissolia schottii. NCBI lineage: Eukaryota > Viridiplantae > Streptophyta > Magnoliopsida > Fabales > Fabaceae > Nissolia > Nissolia schottii. The sequence goes on along the minus strand of QANU01091140.1, from coordinate 234,242 downwards.
CCATTCCCTGAATTAGATGTTTTCCTTTTACATTTACAAGCAACATGTTCAGTTAGAATGTAAGTTGCCATTCAGATGCCAGAGCCTGAAAATGAAATATACATATGCAGTTCAAGACATTGATAAGGGAAAACAGTAAATGCTTACCTGGCTGTCCTCCGCTCAAGACTGCACTTTCAACTGGTTCCACTCCATAGACCTTGAAGAAAACACTGAACATTAGAATCGGAGTTACATTCATTCAAACTCTCTTACACACAGGAACATGTGCACAAAAATGGGAACCTTGATTTCCGGGTTTCTCTCCTTGAGGAATTTCCCTGTACCCGTCACTGTGCCCCCAGTTCCTACACCGGCCACAAAGGCGTCAACTTTCCCTCTAGAATCTCTCCATATCTCAGGGCCAGTGGTTTCATAGTGCATCTACAAGGATGCCAGCCAATGCAACAGATTTGTCATCACACATAAGAAACAACAGTCACCTCACCTTACCCATTACAATACATCAGGGTCTTAAATTGCGATTGCATGTATGTATAGCAGTTGTTACAGTGCACATTGGCATGAAATTTTTACATGGTTGCAACCTAAAAGGGAGCACAATCTATCAACGTGTGTTACCTGTGGGTTTGAAGGATTTTCGAATTGGCGAGGCATAAAAGCATCCGGTGTGTCCCTCAGCAGCTCTTCAGCCTTTTGAACGACACCTTCAAAGCCCTTATCAGGATCTGTGAGATGCAGCTCAGCTCCCAAAGCAAGGAGCACGACTCTTCTCTCGAGGCTCGATCCAGCCGGCATCACTGTGATTAGCCTATAGCCTTTAAGTGCTGCAATGGACGCCAACGCTATTCCGGTGTTTCCACTAGTAACCTCAACAAGGACAGTCTGTCCACAGCCACAAGAAAGTTCTCATTTCAGAAACTACTTTACACTATAACTGAACTTAAGCATAGCATCACTACCAACCTTCCCTGGTGTTATCAGGCCCTTATCCTCAGCATCCTTGATCATACTCAATGCTATCCTGGATCCCAAAAAGGCAACAATATCTGAGAATTTATATTATATTTTTAGATAATAAAGTACCAAATCCCAATGTCAGTGAGACAAATCAACCAAAACAACAATGTAGCTAGCCTCTTCAGCATTTAAAACTCCTAGCAATTTTTCAATATAATTTCTAAGGCAACTAATGACTTAGAAATTAATTAAAAAAAAAGACATAAATCACTTCAGTCGTACCTTTTACCACAATCATATTGCAGAAAATTTTCAATATCCCAATATATCTCAAAATAAATAGCCAAAATGACCTTTTTACTATATTACCTGTCTTTGACGCTTGAGCAGGGTTCCATTGACTCCAGCTTGGCAGCAATGCGGGCTACACAGCCTTTCACAACTTTGTTCAGATAAACCATGGGAGTATTCCCAATTAGCTGCCAATATTGTAACCGCTTAATGACTGATTGAAGAACATAAAAAAAAAATAAAAAAAAATATTGAAGTATGAAGCAATCATGACCAAAAGAGGGAGGGGGGAAAAATTACTTCGGTGACATCATTCTTGATTTCACACTCCATCTCCTTAGTTATCTTGTAGACACACCTGAACACCATATACATATTTAAAGAAAGCTCATATAACAATTAAAGGGCTTAATAATGTTACCACTTCAATGAATCAATAACATAGCAATTCAAAGTAAGGATAAAGTAAAAGAAGAAACTTGATTGTGAAAATGAATCAATTCGAGTCTGAAAGTGGAAACATATAAAACCTTGGCTCTATGAAAAATATTTCTCAACCTTAGCTGACCCTTGCTGGGACTTTAGCTATAAAAAACAATGTCTATCAGATTAGCTTCCTTTGCTTGGCCTACGCTCATCGCTGCGTTGAGACACTGTCCGTACCGAACTCAGTAATGATATATGCTGACATGACATTGTCTACTTACACTTCTTATCTATTTCGATTTTATATGTTATTTTACTTTGAATTAGATTAGATTATTATTTAGTAACAAAAGTTTAGGGATGACAATTTTCCCTCAATTAAGCCTCATCCAGACTATTACAAAGGCATATTAAAAGTTATCTAACAGTCAAAACGGTTATAACCATGGAAGACTATATAATAGAAAACAACGCTTATGCTCAGGTACGATCAATCTATTTCAATTACACTTAACACCTAAGAAATACACTTACTTGGGCGTCAGATTGTCTTTTGCAAGTACCACTGCCACCGCTCAAGCTTACCACCGTCATCAATCTTGGCTACCACAACCGTGTTCATCATCTCACCAGTTCTTAAGCTGAGCTCAAGGTCCAAGTTGCAGATCTATCTCAAATACTTCTGTAACATTGGCGTCGTCTGTGGAGACGATAAGTTATTCCAAGGACGGTTGACTCGATTCCCTATCTTTTCAATTTCACCAAGCGAGATGATGAATTCAATCACTCTTCTTTCCAGGTTTCAAGGTAGTCGATGTCCTACTCCACCTAATGGATTGACTGCTATGGATACTGGAACAAATACTAAGAGGGCCCCATCTAGGCAATCTGATCAGAGACCTCGATTATCGACACGTCCTACTATTACGAACAGGCAGCAGGGAGTAGACCCAACTCAATTAATGGAAGTTCTCCAAGATCTACGGGACTTGGTTAGGGAACAATAACAAAGGATCAAAATGCTTGAGTCGGGAAGGCATGGGAGTTCGTATCAATATGTGCAAAGCATGCAAGTCATGAACGATATTCACGTTTGTAACAGGGTATTAATCTCAGACATCACCTTAACCGACAAATGAAAGTGTAAGGTAGTATTTAACAACCCGCGCCGAAGTTGGAAGTCGGAAGAGGTGAGGAATTTGGCGGTGAACCTCGTTCCTTATTACCTCCACTTCCATGGATACAGCGTGGAGTTTCGATGGATTCTCAGGGTTCTTCGAAACCTCAGGAGGGAACCAAAAGAAATAGATGGGTGAGAATGAGGCAATTGGGAAGGAGAAACAAGTCTGAGTTAAAAACGATAGTCCTGTTTCAAGTCCAATACCGCTACATTTCGTAACTCTACAAATGGCTTAGCTTTATGACGGAACTATTGATCCTCAAGCCCATCTGACTGCTTTCAAATATAGTGTCACGCCCCAACTTAGGATGTGACCGCACATAGAGCTACTGCCCTGCGGAAGCTCTGACATGTCATACTAATGTACATGAAATGCTCATAAATGAATAACTTTACATAATAAATAACTGATTTCATAAAATAATTGGTTTCATTTCAGCAATACTGAGTTACATGGTATCTAAAATCATAACTGAAAATAAAATACTAAAATGGGGGATCCTGCCCTAGACATCTGCAGCGTATCTAACATGGCTCTGGTAGACCCCACTGCGAAGCGGAGCATACCACTGACACTGAATCCTCGCTTCTACTGGACGAGGGGACGTTCTCACTGTCCTCTACTGTATCTGAAAAATGATATCGACAGAGGGGTGAGTTTTTCATCTCAGTGGTTGATACCTCAGTACCACACAAATAACATATACTGCAAATAGTCATGGCACTTAGATAAACATAAACTGAATGATAAATAAAACATAGATGCTGAAGCAAATCTGAATAACTGTTGTAAAGTAAATCTGAATAAACTACTGAAAAGTAAATCTAATCTGTCAACAGTGTGTGCTCGCCTACCTGGCGGAGGGGTGCGATGAGAGATGCCTCTCGATCCTCGATTTCAAGGGAACCTTGGCTCGACCTTGCTTCATCAGGATAAATTCGAGCGGTTCTGGTACGCACAACCTGGATACATGTGAGGGTACACATACCCTAATCTGAGGAGCCTGACGCTCAAAGCTATCTACTATTAAGTCTAATCTATGAGGTTGTTGACCTCGTACTATTCTAAAGACATCTATCCTAAAATCTACTGTCTGTAAAGTCTTTTAGGTAAGCTAGCTTGATTAACCAAGTTGTTAAGACCTAAGTCTACTGATTATGACAGGGGTATCCTAGGTAGTTTAGTCTTATTTACTTGTCCGAGATCAAGAACTGAGGTCTCATACTTAGGGGAGAATTCTCAGGTAAGAGAGGTGCGTCACAATGGACAACTTAAGTACCAAGTATTGCCTTGCCAAAACCTGCCCTTAGTTTGGGTCCATTCCTTAAATAGAGGCTTTATTAGGGTATGTTACGTAATCCTAACCAAACAGTTCTAAGGGATATCGTGCCTATAGTCTTAAGTCTCTGTCCTATCATAGCATAAGCATATCATCACACAACATGTCATCGTCATGTAAGCATGGTAACCGTTAACTACTAAGAATATATATATATATATATATATATATATATATATATATATATAAACATATTATGATGCACAACTAACTCAATTAACGAACCACTGAAGTGGAACCGCCGACGCATCAGGACCTCCACTCACCCGAAATGTTGTGGAACTGGGGAGTGAAACCCCTAGCTAGCTAGTCTACGCTCCAGTCGCAAACTCGCTTACTAAGTTGTTATCTAATTTGGTTGGGATAGTACTTAGTCCCACTTATGAGTTTCAAAATATAGTTACCCCAAAATATGGACCAATTTCATCTTTTCCTTATACGTATCTGTTGATTAAATTTGGAAAATAAAATTGATGATGACAAACACTGTATGAACGTTCTAATATGTGTGCTAGTGTTTCAGGAAAGATAAATCAAATAAGCAATATTATCTTCTTGTCCCTAAATTAGCATTGGTAATATCTCAAGTAAGATAAAGAAAGGAAGGGACTATGGAACAGCATAAAATTCGGACTGCAGCTGAAAACGTGTTGGCAAATATTAAATTGAGAAAATGACATAAATGCATTGGAAAAATTGGAAAGGAAAGCATGCACTGATGTTGGAATAAAAGGAAGAAAAGGAAAATTATAATTGAAATAGGAAAGAAGAGAGATTTATGGGCTAACTTCGATTTGAAAGAGCAAACAGCATGTGGTCATAATTTAATTAAAAGGAAATGTGTTGCAGGAGTGTATCAGCAAAATCTAAGGGAAGTAAAAAAGGAAGAATACTTTTTTCTAAGAAAGAAAAAGTATGGGAAGACTACTACTTGATATTGACTAGCATTTATGGAAAAGGTGGAAAGAGAAACAAAAAGCTATGATATAGCCTTAGATGGAGAATAAGACAAAGAAATAAAAAGCAATTCTTCTTTGGCAAAAGAAAGAAGATCACGTGAAGTACATCACAAAAAAGGGGAAATGCTGAACTTGATACAATAAAATTAAGGAAAGCAAATGTCATGGAGCACTCCTTGCAAAACCGTGTGAATGCAAAGTATTGAAAAGAAATAATTTTATTTGAAGAACGAAATGAAGAATCACGTGGAGAAAACAGGAAGCAAAACTTATGAAAACAAAATCTGCTTCAAAAAAAGCTAAACAAACGTGAAGTATGCAAAAGGAGGAAAGCAAAATCTCTTCCCAACGGTCACACGAAGGTGATGAATACAAAGATGGAAAACCAACATTCTTGGAGCAAGAAGCTCTCCTNAAACAAAATCTGCTTCAAAAAAAGCTAAACAAACGTGAAGTATGCAAAAGGAGGAAAGCAAAATCTCTTCCCAACGGTCACACGAAGGTGATGAATACAAAGATGGAAAAGCAACATTCTTCGAGCAAGAAGCTCTCCTCTTACAACGGTCAAGAGGCAAAAACATCAAGATGATTGAAGACAAATGAAGAAAGGGCACAAATCATGGAAGAAGGAATCATGGCAAAGAAGACGATCTTGAAGCTTCAAGAATCAAGTATAAATAAGTGACCATTGATCACTTTGAAAGTCAAGACACTAGAGCCAAAGAAAAACCATTCGTGATACTCTCTCCCAAGTGCGTACACCTCTCAATCTCTAATTATTTTTGGTCTGTATCTTCGTTTGAAATTGTTAAGTGTCTTCGTTGTTTAAAAATCTTTTGAAAATCATTTTGGTGAGCAACAGAAAGCTTGAGAGAAAGAGTTGGTTTCAAGTTTCTGTTTTGGTTTGAAAAATTCCTGAGTGAAAGGAATAATTGTTTTGTCTTTGTACTTGAAAATTGGTTTGAAAGAAAATTGAGTTTGGCGTTTGAAGAACTGGACGTAGATTCCCGTTAAGGAATCGAACCAGTATAAATCTCTGTGTAAATTTTCTTTCTCTGTATCTTTTACACATTTTGCTTTTAAAATTATTCAGTTGTTAATTTTCGTGAAAAAATAAGTTTTTCTAAAAACTTGTCTCCCAGAAAACTAGGAGATATCTCCTGAAATTTTAGGAGACAAACTTTTAAAAAGGAACAGAATTTTTTTTAAAAACCCTTTCTTAGATTCAACCCCCCCTTCTCTAAGACACATAAAACCATCAGTATCATAGTGTAAACTATAAGCCTTGTTCACGTTAGAACATAGATTGCGAGCGGTAACGTAGCATACTTAACTAATATTAGCTAGACATATTCAAAATTCATAGAAACAAGTGGTTCATATCATATATTCACAAGCAGTTACACAGGTAATATCATAGTTGTTACGTACAAGTACTTAACATAGTAGTATAAAGACATATAGCCTACTAACTAATCGTCTATTCTACTGCGCGTTCTTCCCCTTGCTCCATGTCAAACCCTGGAGTCATGAATGAGTGGGGCCAGAAAATTGCGTTCTCAGTGGGAAACCGTGGGATCTGGGGAACTTCTTATTCTCATTTATGATCCAGGCCGCTCAGGGGGCCTCTAAGTGTCACAGTTATACTATATCCCTGCTAATTATTAATATCCATGCTAAGTCTGAGTAGTTTTATCTAGATTACTAGGTGACTAAGGGAATCTAATCTTTCCATTATCTAGGTCTTCTATTCTCTGCCCTAACCCTTAGGGAACAAGGTCCCATTCTCACATACTTTACATACATCACGCACTCTCAATCATACTGACATCATTCATCATTCGTCATTTATTTCACATATACATCATTCATCTTCATTTTACCTATATATCATTCACTCTAATGTATGAGGGATAGGAGTAGTTCCCAGACTCTTCTGTGGATGGGGACCCTAATCCGTACCTCGTCATGACCATCCCAACTCTACTATGGTCGGAAAGACTCTGCCTCATCCTTAGAGCATTCCAAACTCCTCTGTGGCTGAAACTCCCTGAACTCCTCGGTGGTCTAGAGACTCCCAGACTCTACTGTGGTCGGGAGGACTCTTCGGACTTGCTACTCCTTGAGCCCCGACTCTCCTATGGTCGGACCCTGGTGAAACTTTGCGAGACTGACTCGTCTTAGAGTGTTCCAAACTCCTCAGTGGTTGGACCTTCCCGGACTCCTCTGTGGTCGGGAGGGCTCCTCGGACTCGGCTCATCTCCAAGGTATCCCAGACTCTTCTGTGTCCAGGAACACCCAGGACACCCAGACTCTATTGTGGCCTGGTGACTTAGTACCTCGACTCTCCTGTGGTCGAATGCTCTGACTCTTTAGGGTCAAGAGTTTAGACTCTCTAAGGTCTGATAACCAATCCTCATGATACCTCATCACACAGATTTTCATAAACGATTCACCACATAAACGATCATACCTCATTCTTACATGGGTTTTTATCCTTCCTTTCTTTACATAACCATAGCTCAATATCTCCTAATGTTCTTTCTTTTCTTAACATAAACATCATTCTATATCTCATAAAGCATCAAGACATATATATATATATATATATATATATATATATATATCTATAATTATATATCATTCATCCATTATCATTTTCTCATAAGCATAAGAGACATACTTTCACTTGCTAAAACATAACATAGCATATATCCAAGCATTTGTTCCATAAACAACATAGTATGCCTGGGTTTCCATATTCCAACATAATCACATGCAATTCATCAAAAGGATCGTCATGTTATGAAACCTAACATATAACACATCACATAAAACATAATCATGATCACAGCTTGAAACTACAGTGTATCAGTGATTTTCTCAATATGTCTATTTTCTATCAGTATTTAGTTATTAGAACCCGGAGAGGTCCAAGATCTTATCTCAAGGTTTTTGATAGCTCTAAGATCATTTTTCACACTTAGAAATTCTGATTCTAAACCCAAAATCACGAAATGACTGTTTTACCCTTTCTTCCCAAAATGCTCTTTTTCACCCGTAACACCCTATTTTCTTTGGAATTTTAGTTCTCAGAAACCGGATGGACTCAAGACTTGCCCTTAAGGTTTTTGATATTTTTAAGCCCATATTTTCTGAAAATCAACCCAGTTTTTCAGTCCCAAACTCAAAATTCCCATTTTGCCCTTGTTTGCCCGAAAACATTATTTTTGTCTGAGAAATTTGTCGGGGACTCCAAAAATCACAAAACATGACATCCCCACTCAATTTTTCATAAAGATTCCAAAAATAACATTAGTTTTTCAAGATAAAATTCCCAACATACATTTCTTCCTAAAAGCGTGATATATTCCTATTTTTAGCTTAGGCTTTCGTAAAATCTGACAAAGTTAAAGATAACACCAGCAGTTTTCAGACAATTACCAATGACATATATGAAATCAAAGTCACATAAAAGTCATCCTAACAGCATACATCATCTAACATAAAATCACATAGATAGCGGTTACGTCGGTTGACCCACTTATTTAGCTCTGCTAACAATTCAAGCGCTTTCTGCAAACTCCTGACTTGCTATGGCTCCCAAGCTCTAGTTCTAGGATAGATTTATCAAAGCTCTATCTATTAACTAAAGGAAATTTATGAGGTTAAGGTTAGGGAATGTTGGCTAGGGTTTATGTAGGAAAGTCTCTAGGTTTGTAGATTGAGAGAATAACAGCTGAGTGTGTAATTAGACAGAGCTTCGCTAAGGTTTTCCTTTTCTAACAAAATTTTGTCTTCCATGGGGTATTTATAGGCCTTAGGGCTGAATTTCTTGTTCCAAAAATGCCCTTGGACCAATTTACCATTTTGCCCTTGGTTAGGTGACTAGGCATGGTGACTCATGGTGCTTAGTCACTACATGACTGACCATGTCATGATTACCTAGCCACTTGGAAGCTTATGGGCCATGCAATCCTGTTGTGTCTTGGCCGAATTTGTGGCCAAGAATTTTCGGGCTAAATACTAATTAATTTTAATCAGGTTTGGTCATTACCGGTTCCGGTACTTCGCGTACAGTTATCCTAAAAATATTTCAATCACGTCTTTGTGATCTACTAATTTTTACAAGAAAGAATTTAGGTTAATCTAAGGTATTTGTGAACTTTCTTCCGTAACCGTATATTTTACCGATACCTTAAATACACCATTGCACTTGGATGACAAAAAAGGTTTATTCTAGTGTCTGTAGAATTTTATGAAACTGAGCAGAATTTCTTCTACAGACATTTTTAACCTAAAAGCTCGTGTGAGAGCTTGTTTCCCCTATTTAATTCATGAAATCTTTACTAAGAGAAAAGCGAGATGTTACAAGGAGCAATGGCACTGAGAGCTTTAAGCGATGTAGTGTTGGCACTTGGAAGGGTAACAAACACCATACCGTTAGAAACCCATAAGGAAAACATAACTGTAGGCTCTGCAGTAGCGATCTAGCATCACTACGGCGATCCGGCATCGCCACAATGGTCGTGGACTGCCACAAGCCCTAGGCCATCCTTAAAAAGACTGGTTACCTATCCTAAGTGAAAACGTCGTGTCTTCACAAGAGAGAGAGAGGAAGAAACTGAGTGAGAGCTCCATTCTAGAGTGGAGAGGATTTTGAAGCTCTGAGCGAGTTGAAAGGGGGGGATGAAAGCTTTATATATAGATGAAAAGGTGGTCAAAAGGGCAGTGGGGAGTGGATTATGGTTTCTGATTATCAGCGGTGCGCTAGAGCGTGCCAGGGGCGCTATAGTGCCTCACTGCTGCCGACACACTGGAGCATGCTAGATGCACTATAGCGCGTCTCCTGGGCCCTTGCAATGGGCTCTTCGTCGTGAGCCATTACAATCTTCCCCCCTTGAACCATTCTGGTCCCCAAAATTGCTTGCTAACCTGCACCTTGAAATGCGTCGGGAGCTATACATCTCGGCTTGCTTGCTTCATACCAACTAAAGGGGAGATCCGCAACGTCTCCCATGGAAAGCTTCAAAGATATTTGCATGGTAACTGTTGATATATGCAACCCTACCACAAGGCCCTGGTGATCTGTTCCAATCTCCACCCAAGTATGGGTATCCTCTGCAACTCTTCTACTGATTACTGGTGTTCAACTCGAGCTTGTTGACACACGAGGCACCTAGCCATGAAACTTCCTATATCCTTGTTCATGTTCTTCCACCAGAAGAGTTCCTTTAGGTCTTAGTACATCTTTTTCGATCTTGGGTGGAATCTTCGTCGATCTTGGGTGGACTGAGTAAGCTGTACTGTGAGCTCCTTCCATAACTTATTTATTCAAATCGCCAACGTTGGGGACATACAACTGTGCCCCTACACGTAACACTCCTTCTGAGCCCGATACTATGCCACTCTTGATCTTCGTGGTGCTCCCTTATCTTGGGACCTTCAATCTGTCGTCTCTAGATCTCCAGGGATGCAACCTGGACCTTGAGACCTGCCTGGAGCACCTCTGACTGACTTACGTTAAACTTGGACCTCCTGCTAGACATCTGACACTATACCCATATGCATAATCCTGATCTCATAGGAACTCTAAACTGAGCATACCGTGAGAGGTTCGCCTAATGCTACCTTTACTTGAAACGATCTCTAGAGAATAGAAGGCAAAAGGTTGTGTCTCGTTATCTATCATGATTATGTCTGTGTTTGCTAGTTGGTTGTGTTTGTTTGCATTATCATGTTGTGTCTATATATGTTATGTGGTTATGTCTGGTTGTGTTTTATGGTTATATCTAGCTGTGGTTAGGTCGTTGAGATGCATGTAATGTTTAAGTCTATAAATGTTATATGGTTGGATCTGATAAGAACAAAATGGTTAGGTCTGTCTATGTTATATTCATCAATTTATGAGTTTCTCAATGCAATGGTTATATATGTTTTTAAATCTATATTACGTAAACGATTATGTCTATGTGAAATATGCGGTTGTGTCTACATTTGTAACGTTTCTATATCTGTATATTACAATCAGGTTATGCCTGCATATACCATATGGCTATATCCTATACAACCAGAAAGTTAGGTCTCGTCATCTATCATGGTTAGGTTGTAGGTCTCGTCATCTATCATGGTTATGTTTGTGTTTGCTAGTTGGTTGTGTCTGTTTGCATTATAATTTTGTGTCTGCATGTGTTATGTGATTATGTCTGGTTGTGTGATTCCTCCTGCGCCAGATCTGCCACCGTCAATGACACCCGACACTTCATCAAAAACCCATTCTCCATATTCTCCTTTATTTTTGGCTAACATTGACAACAACCTAGCTACTGTAGATACTAGATCTTGGGTTTTCTAGAAATTTTGACAGAAATGAAAAAGATCAGTGAAAGATGGGTTAGAGTGGAAGAGATGGTGTTGGTGGCAGCGGTGGTAGTGATGAAGGATGTGGTGGCTGACGTGAGGTAGTCGAAAGGGGAAGGGCCAAAGAATGTGGAGAGAGAGGTAGAGGAAGAAGAGAGAGAATAGGGATAAAGGAAGAAGAAGGAAGAGGGGCTGGAAAAGACTTCTGATTTTTCTTCTTCTTTTTTGTTTCTATTAATTATGTGGCTCAAATGTGTGTTTTGTACATCATCATCAAACAGTATACAATATTGACTTGTCTCTTTATTTTTTTTATGTATCTGTTTTCATGTTTCTGTATTTTAGTCCTGTATAAAAAACTAAACGCAACTTATAATCTGTGCCATGATAAGGAAGAATATTTCCTCATAACAAATTAAGGAGTGACACATGTCACTAGGAAAGTTCTAGAATAGCCTAATATTTACAATAAATGTAGCCCTTCATATGATGCAATGAAGGAGAAGAAGAAATGAAGAATGTTTATCTTTTGGTAGAATTTTTTCTTCGTCAACACAAAATTTGTGTATGCTTATTTAAAAAATTTATGTATGTGAACATCAAAATTTTTTTTTTGTTTTCATTTTGGTCTTACTTTTTGTTTTTGTTTATTAAAAAGTTTATATAAGTGAGCACAAAAGTTTGTACATTTATTTTAAAATGTTTATATATGATTATGAATAAGTTCACGCAAGTGGAGTGAGAATAAAAAGAAGAAGAAAGTATAAACGTTCCTTTTTATTATTTAATGTGATCTGAGTTCTATTTAATTTTATTTTATAAGTGTGTAGAAAAGTTTATGCCCGTGAAACTAAATAAAAAGGTTAGAATTTCAGTGCACGATGGGTCGAAAACTCAACACAATAGAAGTTTCCATGCATAAACAATAACACAATTGAAGCGTGTGGAAGTGTAAACTGCAATTGCATCGTTGAATTTGTATTCGTTTGACTCTTCTTCATTGGCGGCACCTTTCCCCTTCTTCTGTGTTTTTCTCTCTGCTTTCCCTCTTCTCCATTCCACGCTTTCTTCTGCAATCTATAAAGGGAGAAACGAGCTTCCTCTGCTCCTTCTTCAATCCCGCACTTTCTCGTTTCCCCAATTCCTGCTCCAGAGGGTTTCAGATTCCGTTCAATTCAAGGGTTTCAGTTTCCGTCTAATTCAAGGGTTTCGGGAACCCCCAAAAGGCCGAGATTTTGACCGAAGCCGATTCATTGATGGCGTCTTCGAGCGCAGCAGGTGCTGGATCTGCCGATTCCACTGCTACAAGGAGAAACACCAAGCGACCCAAGTGTAATAATCTCTTTTCTCTCATGAATTTTTCCCCCTTTTCAGCTCAATTTTCAGTAATCCATTTCTTTTTCTAGTTGAGATTTTTGGTTTATCATGCAAATTTTCGTTTTATATAAATAAGAAAGATTCGGTTGTTAAATTAGTGCATACTGGGTTTGTCCTGGTTCATTTTTGAAGGGTTTGAATGTCGTTTGATGGTTTTGCTGTGTTAGAATTTAGTGCTATTGACATAGTTACCTTTCGCTGTAGTTTTTTGTCATGAAGATATAACGCTTTATGAATGCAAATATCCATTTTTTTTATTTTTTTAATTATTATTGTTTTGAGATTAATATCATGCATATTGGTTGTTCGTTGACTTAATAGAAGAGTTCTATGCAGTTGGATAGTATGTTCTGATTTAACTAATTGCTTCTGTGTCATTGTTTTTTTGGATACTCACAGTAGACAGCTGACAAGAATTATCTTTGAAAATTTTATGACTTTCAGATTCAAAGTTTACGCAGCAAGAACTCCCAGCATGCAAGCCGATTCTTACGCCACGAGCGGTAATTCTACCCTTTTCGAACACGCTGCTTGCTCGTGATTATATATGTAAACCTACATACATCTGCAAGTTGTTATTTATGTGGTAGAAACTTAATTTAAATTTTTCGCTGCAGGTTATTTCAGCATTCTTGCTTGTTAGTGTTGTATTTGTTCCAATTGGAGTTGCTTCGCTAATCGCTTCAAGAAAGGTTTGCACAAGTGATATAATATGTTGAATTTATGCTAAACTTGTATCATTCTGAGTACTTACTTTCATTTTCTTGTATCTATCAGGTTGTTGAAATTGTTCATAGGTATGACTCAGAGTGCATACCATCAAATGTTTCGGACAAAGTTGCATACATTAAGAGTTCTGCTGATAAAACATGCCACTTAAAGCTAAATGTAAGTCTCTCTGACATCACTTTATCAAGTTTTTCGTTTAATAATCATTTTTCTCTTTTCCCATATTTGATGATTAATGGAGTTCATATCATGATGATCTTATCATTTCTTAAACTTTGCTCATATGAAGGTGACCAAGCATATGAAGTCACCTATTTATGTTTACTATCAGCTTGACAACTTCTACCAGAATCATCGTAGGTATGTAGTCATTTTCCCTTCATGCTTCACACATTTTTTTATGTTTCAATTTTCAATGCCACATTTACAGAGGGGAATGTTATAAGAAACAAGGATCTTCTGGTCCATTCTTCAGTTGTTCTTGGTTCTTGATAAATACTTTTCTTGTCCGTGTCCGTCTTTTGGGGGAGTGGGTGTTTGGGGGGGGGGGGTGACTGCCAAGAAAATGCTACCTTTACTTCTTCTTTTCAGGAAGACTTTGTCAAAGCTTATTCTTAAACTCTTTTCTTTTACAAGCGTTATGAAATTTTCTACAGCCAATGTGGTACTGATTTTCCAATTTTAATTGTATTTGGTTTGGTAAAAACTCTGGCAATTGATGTTTGATGAAAACTACACAGATACACAATAAATGTTCAATTATTATAAATTATTTGTTTTCCTGCAGCTTGATGGATGTTCTCCAGCCATTGCAGCTTTGTCTTAATTATTTTAAAAACTAGACATTGTTGTTCTTTAAATCCTCTAGTAGTTTGCTTTGGCCATTACATCTACCATTGCTTATTGCTGACACCTCCACTTGTTTTTAAGTATTTGCAATGTTATTTTCAAAAATTGTTTGTATAGAGTTTTGGTAATTGCAAATTTGTAATACATGTTAGAGTTTTACGACATAGTAATAGAATGGTAATTTGAATACAGTTCAAATATATTAAGTCAGAGTTAGGCTTCTGTTTGCCCATAGTTATAAGAAATACAAGTCCATATGTACATAATAAAGTTAGAATGAAAGAAAGCAGAAAAATAAATGGTTTGACAACTGGATATGCATGTACGAGCTATCACTTAACTGGAAGAAGTATTTTTTTTTAAGGTAACAAATTATATTATGGATATAAGAAGAATTTCATTAAAAAGAGAAGAGAATTACAAAAGATAAGAGGATAAGAGATTCTCTTTACAAAAAGAACAAAACAAGAAAATACAAACAATGAAGTAAACCTTTCCAATCTCACAACATATTTGAGAGGGAAAATCCTGTAAAATGATTATGAGCATTATGGCAAACAGAGGCCAAACATCTAATCTTATGCCACAAAATTTTCTTGAATAAGATTAAGGTAACACATTATTAATATCTAACTTTAGAACTTTAAAAGATTTGTAAAAGATAACAGATTTCTATTTGTATGGGATGGAGGTTTAGGAGGCATCTGTTCAAAGATCTTCGATTTTCATGTTATTCATTTTATATTTGTTGTAATTTATCACAATGACTGTGACTGGATTGTTTCCTTCAACTATACAGTCTTAATGTCTGGCTGGTTCAATGAATTTAATTGTGTTTAGATCATTGTATATGACTGCTTATATTCTAACTACGATGCCTTTCTATAATTAAGGTATGTAAAAAGTAGAAATGATGAGCAGTTAAGGGATCGTAGTAAAGAGAACTCAACAAGTGGTTGTAAGCCCGAAGATTTTGCAAATGGAAAGCCAATTTTACCTTGTGGTCTTATAGCTTGGAGTCTATTCAATGACACATACAGCTTCTCCCTCAACAACAATAATTTGACAGTGAACAAGAAAGGAATTTCCTGGAAGAGTGATAGGGAGCACAAATTTGGAAAAGATGTTTTCCCTAAAAACTTCCAGAATGATTCTATTAAAGGTGGTGCACTTCTTAATGAATCCATACCAGTAAGTATTTACATGAACTTGCGTTTTGATTTGATTAAATTAAGTATCTAGTGTTAGATTTGTCTGCTATTAACGATCAATATCATTGCATTGCATCTATGAGAGATGTTGCTTACATGTTGAGTGTTTGAATGTGCAGTTGAGTGAGCAGGAGGATCTTATAGTTTGGATGCGAACTGCTGCTTTACCAACTTTCAGGAAGTTGTATGGAAAGATAGAGGTGGATCTGAATGAAGGCGATAAAATAAGTGTAACGCTGAAAAATTACTACAACACGTACAGTTTTAATGGCAAGAAAAAGCTTGTATTGTCAACTACTAGCTGGCTTGGTGGGAAGAATGACTTCCTGGGCATTGCTTATCTCACCGTTGGAGGATTGTGCTTCTTTTTGGCTATGGCTTTTACCATTATATATTTTGCCAAGCCAAGGTAATACTGTTTCTAAGTTTTTTAAAGGCATGTTATTTTCCATCTGTTTCTCTGTGTTCCATTTTACAATTCAAAATTTATATCACTTGGATTTTGTTTAAGTGGTTATAGGATGACTAAATTTCTCTTATCTTCAAACAGCCACCTACAAGGCAGTGTCCTATGTAATTAGATCCTAATCTATCATCTTTCCATCTGTCTTTGTAGGCAACTCGGAGATCCCACGTATTTGTCATGGAATAGGAACCCGGGAGGGCACTGAGTGAAGAACTAGTTATGCTGGTTTGTTATCTTCCAAGATTGCGGTGGAGATTCTACTGTGGTGGGTGTAATTTTTGTACAGCTATGTATAACAGTAACACTCTTTTGTTGTTGCTGGCCTTATGAATCTGAATTGAATATCTTGTACGTTCTGATATAGCTTCAGAATTTAAAATATATTGGCTAGTTGCTTTGCAATTTGTATACATTTTTACCTAAGAAACAAGCTATACATTTTGTTTGGTTTGCGTTCATTGGCTTTTGTTGAGCCAAAATAGTTGAAATCTTGTTGAATGAGGGGGAATGCACCTTCAACAAATAAAAAAGTTAGAAAAATAAAATAAAATAGATGGGTCCATTAACCCAGAGATTTTTGAATTTTAGGAGCGTATGAATTATTTATTCCATGAAAAAATATTTAAAATGACTGCTGTTAAATTAGTCTTCTAATCGTTTTGGTAAACATCGCAGCCCTTGAGAGATGGACAACACTTTAATGCATTTCGGTTTGGTTTGGTGAAGTTTTATGAAAGGGTGTTTTTCATCTTAAAATGCATAAGTCTCTTTTTTGTGTTTGGTAAAAATAAAAATTAAAGAGCCGTTGTTCCTAACTTACGAGGGTCAATGCTTTTAAGAGCTTTTAAAAGTAATTTTTTAGAGTTGATTTGTGTTTTTAAAAATATATGAAAGACTAAATAACCTTAAATTTAAATAGAAATTCAATTTTATCCATTAAAATATTAATTCTTTCTCATCAATTCTTTATTATGTATTTCTTTTCTAGTCATTTTATATTTTACCATTAAATTTATAATATATTTATCAAACACTATTTTGTGACATTTGTTTATTGAGAGTCACTTTTATTGTATTTTATCAAACAATATCATTATAATCTTTTAAAAACAGTGTTTCGAGAGTTTAGAGAGCTCAATAACTTTTGAAAAGTATCAATTTTATCAAACCAAGCTTTTGAGCATAGTTGAACTTTTTCCTTTTGTACATATTTAAACTTATTTTGTATGTGTTCTTTATGTGGATTTGTGTTTTACAGAATGAAATTTTAATATTTATGATTTTTTTTAGATAAACTCGGTTAAAGAGAGTTGCGGAAAATTAATGTAACTCAAATAAATTTGTTGCGTGAATTTGGTCCTTAAAATTTCACGTGTTAGTTTTGGTAAAGAAACCAGTAAGTCTATGACAATGACATTATATAACTTGAACTCTATTCCAACATCGAATTAGGCATCATTGTGTAGGATCCTAATAAATGAAAATTTTATGAAAACCAATTTAGTGTCTTCAGTTCAAAATTTAAGATTTAATTTTCCAATTTTCATTCTATAGTGGCCCTCGTTTGTTAGCTAATGTACTAAAAAAAAATTGTTTGTTAGATAAACTCATCTTTTAAAGATCAATTATTATATGTACGGCTAGAGAAAGGGGAGTTAGTTAGCAAGTTATAGTTGGTTATGGCCGTTAATGAGCCATAATGGCCATAACCGAATAAACAGCCACAACTAAATGGAAATTCAGTTATAAACGCAGTGTAACGTGACAAGGAGAAGCAGGAAATAACAATTGCAATCTTACTCTCATCTATTCTATTCTCTCTGCTCCTGCACTGTTTTTCTCTCTTTTCTTCTCTGTTTCCTTCTATCTTCCTATCAAATTAATGTTCTATAATCAGCCTTATTAAGCACGAGAGCAGATATTTTCTTAATCCATTGAATTGCAAAACCAATCAAGCAACCCAAAGGATAAGGACAGATATGAGAAAGTGAGGAATTTCACTCTTATATCTTTTGGGCCTGAAAGCCCGTATGTACGATGTGACCAGGAGTCGGGCACTTTTTCTTCCGGATGCACAACAAAAATCTATCAACTAGCTAGATTTAATGACCAGGAGTTGGACACTTGTTTTATGGGTTCTCACGGTGGTTTTGTTGGCTTTTTAGGTGTCAACGCCACGCAGCTAGGAGCCCCCAATGTCAGTATTACTCCCTTCCGCAACATTTCAGGTGAGTGGCAATTCTGGTGTGTCGGTGATCCTACTTTGGTAGTCCACCAATAGAGTCAGTTATGCCATGCATGCTAGGAATTTATTAGATATTCATTCAATTTATAACATGCTAGTAAATACTTAAACAAATATACATGCTCATTATATGCGATGTGATATGTCATGCCACGTGATTATGTTTATGTTTATGTTTATATATATGCCATGCTATATTGTTATGTTATGTTAAGACAAAGACCTAAACCCCTAGGTTTGATATCCTTAAAGATGCTAAGTTAAGATTATACATAAGACTTAATAATAAAGACTCCGATTAAGGCAGAGACCCTAATGATGGGCAGGTTCTGGCTAAGGTAAGACTTAAATACTTAAGTTCTCCGTTTGTGACGCACCTCTCTTACTTGGAAATCCTATCCTAAGTATGGGACCTTAGTCTTAAGGTCGGACTAATAAACAAAGACTAGTTAAATAGGATACACTTGTCATAATCAGTAGCTTTTGGCCTTAACAACTTGGTAATCAAAAGACAGTTCCCTAAAAATCTTCACAAACAGTAGATTCTAAGATAAACAACTTAGAACAGTATGAGGTCCTACGATCTCGTAACTCAGACCCAACAGTAGATAGATATGGGCGCAAGGCTCCGCAGCATGTGTGCCCTACTAGAGTGCAAGGCTCCTCAATTACGACTTGTGTGCCCTACCAGACCCTGAGCGCAAGGCTCCTCAGACTTAGGGTATGCATACCTGATTAGGACATCCAGGTAATGTGCATACCAGAACCACCCGAAAATATTCCTAGAGAAGTAAGGTTGAGTTGCAGCTCCCTTGAATCGTGCTCCTCTGCCAAGGACGTGGGCTTACGTACAATTTTACTTTCCAATTATCAACTCTTCAATTATATTTAGTTTATTCCAGTTATTCAGTTATATTCAGTTTTTCAGTTACATTCAGTTTTACCAGTTACTTTAGTTATCCAATTATATGCTTTACTTACCATGCAAGTCCCTTCAGAATACATGTATGTATTTATATGTCATTATATGTAGTACGTATGGTTTGTGCGGTACCGAGGTACCCACTACTGAGTTGACAACTCACCCCTCTGTCAAAACATTAGCGAGAACGATTCCCTCGTCCAGTGAGCGAGGATTCTAAATTTCAGTGGTAAGCTCTGCTTTGCGGTGGGGACTACCGAGTAGTTACAGTCATGCTCCAAACACCTGGGCAAGGTCACATCGGTGCATTTATAGGACAGCGACCCCCCTATGTGCGATCGCATCCTAAGTGGAGCGTAAAATGACCTTTAAAAATGATTGGATGCATATAAAAATCAAAGCCTACTCAAATCATTTAACTTTAGTTGTTTATATGCCACAAAGGTTTATACATGGGAGAACAACTCTGACTATGCTTAATAGATTAGTCTTCTTCTAATAATATGATTAGGATATCTTAATAGCACCCGAAAAAAAAAACAGTGATGCGCAAATCCAAAAAAAGAGTACATCTAAGAGCACTAATTTGGTTTCGAATAAAAATATTCAATATGCCTTCAAGACCCAATCAACGCTTTAATCATTGTAATATCACATCGATTAAAGACATGAGCAATTCAACTAATTAAATGATCCAAGTTCCAAGATGTCAGCAACTATAAACATCAGAAAGCAAAATTGCGACATTTGGTCTTAAAATAAACTAAAGAGAATCAGCACAAGTAACACAGCCAGTCCCTTGTGCTGCAAAAGCTAAGCCAAGTCCATACCATAACCCGCATTGCCCCCACGGGACCATATCATACCATGGTCTTATGTTCAGGCCTATGAGTGAATTCAAAATCTATGTGCACGAATGCCCTCTCTACTTCTGGAAGTTGCTCCAGCTTCTCTTGGAGTGTCTCACCAATGTTGTGTGCTTGGTTCAGAAGCATGTCTTCTGGCAAGACAATGTCTACTTCCACAAAGTAATGTGCACCAAAAGTGTATGCTCTAACCGTATCAATGTGCTTAATCTGTTCATGGTGGTTCCATATAAGATAAGTTAACTTTGCAAGAAAATCAGGCGGTGCTGTCCTTCCGATGAGTGACCATACATTTTCAATGACTGTCTTTGCCCATGTATTGATTGTGTACAGTGCTATCTGCGCTAGACATTCAGCATTCAGGATGTTATCCTTGGTTTATCAATCAAGGAATTGGCTTCAAGTAACAAGAAAGCAACCATGTGACACAAAAACCTCCCGTTAAGAGTTTCAAGGGTTTGTCTCTACTTCCTGTTTTTAGCTTGCTCCCAATTTCTTAAGATTTTACGAAAAAAATAGTGAAAATAGGATAGAAGATTTTCTTTTTTTCACGGTTTTCTTCACAAAATCCTAAGACTAAATACCAGAAATGAAAACATGAAATAAAAATAGAAACCAAACAAAGCCCTTACGTTGCACATACTTGGAGTCCAAGACAAGTTTAGAATTATAGGAGAATCAATGAAAACAATACCAGTTGAACCAATCAGAAAAGCACAGTGAAAGCACAGTGAAGTTGGTTAGAAAATAAGTGGTAGTGCGCGATGAACTCACAATAATAGCTCCTGTTGGATCAATCCACCATTGGAATTTGACAGCTAGCACGGCGGCAGCTAATCCGACCGAATTAGTAACGACATCGAAAAAGTGATCTTGCGCGTAAGCTCTGACAATTTCGTTTTTAAATCTTCGACAGTAGACCATAAGAATGAACTTCACTACAGTCACACATGCCATAATCCCAATCATCCAGTTCAGTTTTCTTGGATCCATATCAGGCTTAGCCTGTAAGAGAAGAATGACGTGAGAAACTAAAAAAGTCCCGATAATAGTTACATATAATCTAAGTGTTAGAAGCCACATTTGGAGATCTATTTAACGAATAAGATCAATAAATTTTAAAATAAAAATTACCCTAGAAATAAGTTCCCGGGCAGACTCGATCAAAATCTGCAGCCCCAAGGTTGCCATCACTGATGCAAAAACAATGATACCCTGCAAAAGAAGTCTGATTAGTATGTGTGTGTATTAAATAACCAATTATTGTGATTTGACTCTTAGTTTCATTCACCAATACTGCATAGGACTCAATGACCTTAAGAGATAAAATTAAGTCTTACCACTGGTTGCATACGCTTCTTTCCAATTGGATAGTGATAGTGGTTTGGGTTTCTCATGGCATGGGCAGTGAACCACAGAATGAACCCTGACAAGAGATCCAAGAGAGAATCCATGGTTGAGGCAATGACTGCTAATGATCTGCTCTCGATTGAGGCGAAAACCTTTGCTGCAAACAGCACCAAGTTGCATGCATTTGACACATGAACTGCCATTCTCTCACTCTTTGCCAGTTGCTTCATTTCATCCTGGGAAACATGATGTGCATTTAGTGAGTAGAATGTTCTTCATCGATTTATACAAAATATTCACTAGCAGGTGCCTGCGGGCAAGCTTAGCGCAACGATGAGGTTTCTGCCTAGTGATCTAGTAGGTCACAAGTTCAAATCCCGAAAACAATTTCTCCAATTGTGGTGATAAGGCTGCATACATCTACCATTTCTAGACTCCACCAGATGGGAGCCTTGTTTACTGGGCCACCCTTTTTATTCACTAGCATATGCTTGAGATAATCAAATTTAATTAGAAGATAATTAATTTTCACTAATACTATAGTGAATACAACATAGCATTTTCTATTAGTGCTGATACATCTATGACAAAATATAAGTAACTCATGGTGATTAACCTCGGAGAGACTTCCTGGGAAAAGACCAGTTTCAGCCATAGCGTCCATCTCATTAAATCCTTCAAGGAGCCTCTCCTGTTTCTTGTAATATTCTGCCACCTTGCGTTGCTTCCCTGAAAAACAAAATATTTGAATACATACGTAAATACACACTGAGAGAAAAAAAAAATCAAAAGTTCTTAGAGAAATGTTTGAGTCTCCTAATTATTTAATCTAATTATCCTCTTAACGTTCCCCATAAGGACACATGGAAGTTTTGGGAGGTAAAATAGAAAGAAAAGATAATATTATTATTAGGTATCTGTCAAGAGAATAATTAGGCTAAATAGTTAAGATGTTCAAGCAATTCTCAAATTTTCGTAAGAAGAAAACCAAAAACTAGATTGAAAATCACGCATGTTGAATATACGTCTTAGGTAGCACAACTGCACAAGTGAGCAAGTATAGTGTAACGTGTTAAAAACGTATCTCTCTTGAATAAAATTAAGTTTTCTTTAATTAGACAACTTGTGAACAGTTAATTAATTAGACAACTTTTACTTAAGTACTTAATTAGACAATTAATTAAAATCACAAAAAGTGAACAGTTAAAGTTGTAAATTAGACAACTTGTGTTAAGTACTTAACCTGACAATCTTTTTCATGCTTTAAGGAAAGGCAATAAAGGGTTTAACTTCAAAGAAAGATGATTCTGTATCTTTTCCCGAACATGCGGATGAGGTAAGACTCATGCCAATAAGCTTCGGTTATATTTGGAATCAAATTCAAGAGATTCCAGGAAAGACATGATATGATGAGTAACAACTATCTTCAAAAGTAGTAACACAAATCAATCACACGTAATCTGTTTTCGATAGAAGAATCCACACATAATAACTTACTATATATGATTACATGTAAGTCTCTCTCTCACACGTGTGTGTATATGAAAAGGTATCACCATCATCATCATTCATTCCCTCTCAATAACTAATAATCCTTACTTATTTTTTTACTATCAAATAAATTAAATTGTCCTTTCTCTAGTTCATAATTAATTAATGTCACTTAATAAAATTAATATATTATTAAATTAATGTATCAAATCGACCACATACATTAGTTTAAATTTAAGAATATACTATCATTTTACGATTATGAACCAGGGGAAGTCCCAAGAAATGGTCCATCTTCGTGATGCCTACCCTACATCATATGGAACCACATAAGAACTCCACCAGTTGATAGAATTAAAAAAAAAAACTATCACCAACACGACGGACAACCACAATAAAAGGCTCCTCCTTTATGCTAAAATACCCACACAAAGACTACAATAAAAAACACACACACAAAAAGCACCGCAGCACCAATTTATGTGCTTACATAATTGAACACTTCACCCCAAAAAAAATAAATAAACACATCGATTACCTAAAACAGAACAAGGAAGAGTTTAAGTAAATTCGTAAGAATTTACAAATTAAGTTGAGAGCTTAATAACTATAAAAGAGAGACTCTTAGAGTTTATACACCGAAAAGCATAAAAAGTGGAAACGAAGAAAATGAAGAATGGTTCATACTTCACTGGAATTTGCAACAACGCCATCGCATGAAAGAAAAAAGAAAAAAAAGAGAGACAGAAACCTTAAAGATTAAACATTCAAAAAAGTAGAAAAGACGAAAAGAGCAAACAGAACAACACGGAACAGGACCGTTCCAGAAGGAATAAAAAAAACGCAGACATTGGACGTTGAAGAGAATAAAAAGATGATGAAAAAAAAAAAAATGGCTCACTAGGCTTGCGTCGAAGGCCAGGGAAGGTGAAGGAACGGTGGTTGAGATGGTTGTTGTTGTTGTTGTTGTTGTTGTTATCATGATTGGCTTGGCGTGGAAGATGAAACTCCTTCACATTGAGTCTCCACGAGGAGGCGGCCTCCTCCTCCGGCGAGACGAGAAGCGGTTCCGCTCTGCCTCTTCCGCTGCCACTCTCTGCCATGCTTTTTCTGTTTTTTGATGATGCGATTAGTAAACTAACTTCCTAGTTATAGGGATTCACGGAATTGGGAGGGAGAAAGCTGCAGTGTGTGTCAGTGTAGGATAGTGAAACGGTGTGTCGCACACGTGGCAGCATTTGGGCCCTGAGGTTTTCTTGATATTGAGTTTTTCGTGTGACTGGAATCACCGAATCACTATAAACTAGGGAGGTGAAGTAGACTTGTGGAATAGAATACGTATATATTTTGGATAGGGATTATCGCGTGGTTAATTAGTAATGGTTATTTAGTAATGATAATCTATGTACACTAGTAATAAAGGGGATTCTTGAAAGATTTGCTTTCTGATATCCAATTTTTTTCCTTCTTATTTTTTACCTCTTATAAATGTTATAATATTACTAATTTCTTATACATAACCAATCAATAATTATTAAATTTTTAAAATGGTAATCTTGTTAATCTTGAAATTTTAAAAACAAAATGGTAGAGGAATTAAGGGGGCGTTTGGTACCTTGCGACTACCCGGTAATCTGGATATAATTTTAGAAAAATTATCACTTGTTAAATTGCTGGTAATGTACACTATTGTGTTTGGTATGCATAGGTGATTCAACTGTAAATTTACATTACTTTATTTGGTATATAAAAGAGATTGTGAGATAATATGCATTACTTATTATTATTATTATTATTGTTGTTGTTGTTGTTGTTGTTACTATTATTATTATTATTATTATTTATTACTATTTTTATTTTCATTGTTATTTTATAATAATAATAATTATTATTATGATTATTGTTATTATTATTTATGATTATCTAGATGTGATGATCTAGATAGACAGTTCCCACAGAAGTAATCCACATTACCGCTTTGAAGGAAATGCGAGTAATTCAAGTCTCAAGTAATCTAGATAAATTACCTTATATCAAACGTCCTTTAACGGAGCAACATTTTAAAATATCAGGAACTGAGTTGATATTATTATGAAAAATATATTATTAGGTAGATGTCAATAATTGGTGAGATATCTGGGGATTTGATATGTTTATATATCTTTCATCATTAACATATAAATAGTGTTTTTGGTACTCGATGTATATACACATTTTGAGATTAAGAATAACATATATCTCTATTCTTTCTCCACATCTCCTCTATTATTTTTCTCTAACATCCTTCTCATTAGTTTTATAACATGTTATCAGCACCACACTCTATCTAATTCAAAGAATCAATTTTCTTTGAAAATCAATTCTACAAGGTAGTTAGTAATTTTCTTTTCAATTTTTTTTTCTAGGCACCATAAAACCCTTATGTTTTTTTTTTCCTCATCTTTCTATTAATTCTAAAATTGTAAAATATTTTTGGATACAAAGCCAATATAAATTGGATACATTGAGCAGGTAATGTGCTCAATGTATGTACACTTTGAAGGCAATGTGGATTACCTGAGTAATCCAGATTACTCTCCTTGTTTGAGTCTGCGAAATGTAAATATAAATAGGACTTTTTACATGTGTGTACGTAGTTTAGTTTTTTTTTTCTTTGATTTTATATTTTATTTATGTTCTTTATTATGACTTTATCAAAATATCCTTCTATTATATTATTCTATTCTCCTTTTTTTAATATCATTCCCAAAAGTGAATGGTAGCGGTACCTATGATAAAATATAAGCATTCCATGAAATGAATGTACCGGTGAGTAAATATAATCATTCCCAGAAGTGAATGGAATTGTACATATAGTCATTCATAGAAGTGAATGACAACTGTACCCATTCCCAGAAGTGAATATTGTTGATTAATTATATATAAGAAAACAAAATCATTCCGTAAAGTGAATGATAATTATATTATGAAAAGATAAAACTATTCCCAAATGTGAATGGTAGTTGTATTTATGAGAACTAAACATTTTCAAAAGTGAATGATAATTAGACATGTGAGAACACATAACTATTTCCAAAATTCAATGATAATTGTCCTAGCTACAATGGAAATATAATCATTCACAAAAGTGAATGATAAAATTAGCCAAGAAAAAGGATAATCATTCTCTAAAGCCCTTATTATTCAAAATTATCTAAAAAAATTATTATTATTTCCCTGTTTAAGGAAGAGATATTACATATTCCTAGAATTGAATATGTTAAAAGATCATTCTTTAAAGTGAATGAATCTTATTATTTTACATTTTTAAAGTGAACGAATTATATTAGTTTCACATTCTTCGAAGCAAATGAATATTGTTAATATTCATTCCCTAAAACGAATGAATGTTATTATTTTACATCCTCTGAAGCAAATGTAAATTACTCTAATGAATGTAAATTACTTTAAAAAAAACTCAAACAACTGATTGACAATGACAACTAAGGGCGAGAGTACAACCACAAAAATTAACTCAATTTAAGGAGAGTGAATATATACTTTAGAGTATCAACAAATATTCTATAAAGAAAAACCTTTGATAAAAAACACTAATTTTTAATCTTTATGAAAGGAAAAAAAATTCAATACGAATATCAAGTGCAGCGAAATAATTAACTTGATTACAATTGAAATTTCTTTTTGTTGGGAGAAACACATTTAATTTTAAATGTCATTATCTTTAAAAAAAATTGAAAAAGAATGGCAAAAAAAAAGTGTCTCACATGCCTTCATGCCTTGTGCGTTACACCCATTCACAAGTCATGCCAAGAAACCACAAAAGGGTCTCCTAACTCAAAACGCATGTCAACCTGTAGGCAACCAAACTACCAACATTTATTTATTTATTTATATTACTTTTTTAGTTTAATTTCTATCCATTGATTGTGGAAAGTTTTTTTTTTTTTACATTATCAACCAATTAAATATTATCACATTAGTATAAATGGTTGATATTATTTTTCACTCCTTTAAAAGTTATACATATCAAAAGATCTGATTGGTTAACAATTATAAAAAAACTTTACATTGTTAATTGATAGAAATTAAACTCTTATTTTTTTTCTTTATGATTTTATACTCCTTTCTCTGCATTCTTTTTAGTTGTTCTTACCCAGGATCTATGTTTGGTTCTCACAGGACAAAACATATAATCATCACAAAGAACAAACAAGAGTAGCCCCACCATGGCCGATGATTTTGAGCTCAAAATAAAGCTAAATTTAGCAACATCTTGTAAGTGTTTCTTTTCCAATAACAAAGTCCAACACTAGTTGAATAAAACTCATTAATCTTTTCATGGAGCCATGAGTACTCTGTTGAGATAGAACATGTGAGAAACAACACTAGTAACTAAAAAAAAATGTTTGTTGTGTTCTAGCACAATTTGATTTTAATTAGTTTGTGGGAGACACTCAAACTTATTTCAAATTCACCTAACAATAAGTTTTAGATCAAAATAAATTCATTTAAATGTCATAACTTACTATAATGGAAATTACGAAAAAAAAGGTAGAAAAAAAAGTATCTTAACCCAATTTCATCCAATTTGAAACAAATCAAAGTGTTCAAAAACAAATCACAGGTAAAGGCACAACTTTGCTTACGAAACGCTCATACTGTAGACTAAGACAAAAGGTTATTCAAGTTTTATAAAAACCCTTAAAAGGCGTTTGGTATGAGGTAATCTATGTGGATTATCAATCATGTGACTTTTAAATTACCTGACAATTCACATTAGTTTGTTTGGTTATGCAACATTGTTGGTAATCTGAATTACCTCGATGGGGTGTCTATATGGATTACCACTTTTTAGGTAATCCTTAAACATTTATTTTGACAAAAATGCTCTCGACTCTACCTAACCTTCAAAAAATTTCCTAACCTTCAGAATTCCTTTCACTGTTTCTATTTACTCCCTAACCCTGCAATCGATTTTCCTTTCCCTGTTCCTAACAAGTTTATGGAATTAGAATATTACTTGTTAGATTTTGTGGAATATTGGTTTGTTTAGTTGTGTTCTAATTAATTTCATAAACATGATTCAAGGATAGTTTGTAGTAGTGATTTCGTGTGCTTTCTTGAATCTGAAAATGCAAACTCGAACCCAAAGTGATTATTGAGTTTGATGATGTTACATGACTGAAAAGAGCCAAATTGAACTTTGATTGAACTAATTTGGTTGTGTTGTTCTAAGTTTCTCCCATGGTTGCAACAAGGTAGTGAGGCGCAACATTTTAATGTTGTGGTTTCTTAAATTGGGATTATATCTTCTTGTTGATAGGTGACCATTGTAGTGTTCGTTCAAAGCCACTGGGATGATGTTCATGTGCAAAGTACTATTCTTTTCTAGTGCTCATGTAGTGTAGTAGTATTTGTGTTTTATTGTATTTATCTTGGTTAATTTGTGTCTGGACCATGTTGGATTCTCCCCCAAATTTAATTTTTCTTTTGTAATATTTTTTGTTAGACACGAGGAATGGTATCATTTCCTATATTGTCAGAAAATAGGTTTTCTAGTTTAGAGGGAAAAAAAAAAACAGGTTGGCCTACTAGGCTCTAGGTTAGGCCAAGCTTTTCAAACAGGTCAAGCCAAGTAAAAGAAAAGGTCTTTGAAAAATTCGGGTCATAATAGATCAGGCTCAGGCCAAAAATTAATAACACGGGTTCGACCTATTAAGGGTCTGGTTTGGCTTGACCTGACCTATTCTCACCCCTAATATTAACTACATTCATAGTGGTTCCAACAACACCGGGTTAAAAAATATATATAAATATGCATTCAACTCCAATATGGTGCTAACCACAGGCGCAGTGGTTGCAACAACACTGAATTTCAAAAAAATTGCAATTAATATAGTTTAGTAAGGTCATCACAATAGGATATTCATCTTTGATTAAAATGTGCAACCAAAAGTCGCAACCTTAGATGAGTTAAAACCATTGAGCATACATCAGAATTTGAAATACGTCCTCTTTGGAGCTGATTACCCCCAAACAAATGTAACTCTATTAGCCGGATCAACAAACAAGTAAGGATGAGTTCCTTTGTGAGTATACATTGGATTCAGAAATCTATGCCCTTTGGGGTGACATATCTCCTACACCAATATATCTCTAATAACTACATCAAGATGAGTTACTCAGTGAGCATGCATTCGGTTTAAAAATCTATTCCCTTTGGTGTGATAGAACTCCTAGACCAATACATCTCTTAAGCACTTTCAAAGTATAACACACAAGAGACTCAATAAATCATAAGTCATGCAAAAACTCACAGCAAGGTCATTCATACAAGAATTGAGATAACAATAATTTAATATTTCATATTACACCCAAAATAATAACAAGTAACACGCTCCCACTAGTCTTTGCATATGTTCAGAAATTCAATTTATTTTAACCAAACACAGCCTACTTATTGATTATGATCTTGTGTCCAAACATGGAGTTCACCATTCTCCTACACTTCAATTTTAACCACAGATTATATATATAATTTTTCTTTTACTGCTAGTCAATTTTTTTTAAAAGCATTTCATATTGGTTTACTCACCATCCAAATACTACGAGAAAGAAAGAAAAAAAAGATATTATTAGTAAATTTATATATTAATCCATTTTTAATCAACTTGGAACTTCACTCTACTCAAACTTAAAATTCCAACATTCTATCCCTCAAGTGTGAGTAGGTACTCCCCCTCAACGAAAGGCTCACAAGGGACTAAGACCAAAGTCTTGATCAATGCTCATTCACTAAATACATGTTCCCAAATACTAAGCCATAGTACCAAAATTTTAATTAATACTATTGAAAACTTAAATTCAACATTAAGCATAAAGCGTCTTATAAGATTTAACTCAATATTTTAAAATCTTAGTGATTAGCAAAACCGCCTAATACATACTCAAAACAATTCATCTAATAATTCAAGTCAAAAGTCAATTCATCTAGCAATTTAAGTCAAAAGTCTCTCACTCAACACAGAGGTTTTTTTTATCTAAAGTGTCATAAGTCGTTGGCTTACATGACTCATATTCTTGCAATATCATGTCAAGTTCATTCAATCTTAGAACATTTAACTCACATACCATTTATTATAAAATAAATTCTAAGAACTCATTGACATTGACAACTAAAAGCAAGAGTGCAACCACTTATTTATAATTATGATAGATTATCTCATCAAGAGTCACAAACCCTAATATGGGCCTATGATAACTAGGCCTACACTAGTCGCCTCCACACTATCTTTTATTAACAGGTATACATAGAGTGTAGTATGGATCAATAACAACATTCAGCTTATGAAACGTGGAACTGCTTTACCTGTTCATAAGCCGATTTCATTTCGTCAACCTTTTAATTCTTGGAATTCAAGACCACTTGTTTGTAAGGCTGGCTCTAGAAGTTGACATGCCTGCCCTCAAACACCCTGGTCAACCAAAAATATCTCAACACAACTCAAATTAAATTATTAATAATTGTAAATTAAGATTCTGAGCCATCCCAATTTGCATCCTTACGTGTCGTGTTACTTAAGAAATTTATGGCTCAATTGAAATTTCAAGCCGTCCCAATCTTTATTTTTTGACATTGATCACTATCTCACATCTTGATCGCTATCTCAAATCTTTGTTCCTATGCCTACTATCTTCTTTTATCTGGCAAGCACACACCTCTATAATACTAACTTTTAAATCACCGAAAGCAAGAGAGCAAGTCTTTTAATTTTTCCATATGAGACGTGCCTGACTTTAGTTATGCATAGCTGATGACGTACAGACCTGTTTTTATCATTGATCACTTTAAGATAATAATGAAGGAAAAAATAAGCTAGTATCCACAGGATTAAAATACAATATTTTTAATTTCATTAGTACATAGTTTTTTTAATATTATTAAAAATGTTTGAGGAATAGTGAGCTAACGATTGTGAATTTCAGTTATTTTATTAATAAATTAAATAAGAAATAAATTTATTATTTATTACTCTAATACACCTATCACATTAGATTAAAACATTTAATTATTTGTGCATTGACCAATCTATATATATGTTTAAAATAGTGTCTAAAATATGGGTTAGAAAAATATTTCTAATTGAAATAAGGTCCACAAAATTTTCAAATTTAATAAAATGCATATTTGAAATAAATTGCTTTATTGAATTTAATAAATTTATTTCTATTAAAATTTTGAAAAAATCTTAACTTAGTCCCTCTCAATTTTTGTTACGGTCAACTTTGTCCTACCAATTTTGTCCCTCTTAGTTTTCAAAGTAAAAAAAAAAAAAAAATTCAACTTTTGCTAAGAATTGAACTAAACCTAGTGCTCCTCATTAAGGGGCAAATAGCTTTGTCACTAAGCTATCAACATTGTTATAATATAATGTTGTCACTATTATATTCATTTTATATCTGAATTGTGTTAGTAATTAGTGACTCAAAAAGTTGAACTTAGTATATCGAGCTAAATAAACAAACATTATTACCATTAAGTTATCAATATTATTATGTTATTTTGTTGCAAATATTATTTATTATATATATATATATATACACATATATATTATACCTGAACTGTGTTATTAATGAGACAAAAAAAATCAAACTTTTATGAAAAAACACAAATAAAAATTTTAATAAGCTTAAAATAACTCTAATAGAGTATCATTAATGAAAATTTTATTTTGTTAATGAAAGATTAATAAATTAAGCCTATTGTTAATATTATTAATAGGATTAATGTGATTATTAATCTATTAATATTATTAATAAGCTTAATTTATTATTTTTCATTAACAAAATAAAAATTTTCATTAATGACGCTCTATTATAGTTATTTTAATCCTATTATAATTTTATTTGTGTTTTTTTTATAAAAGTTTGATTTTTTAACTCATCAGTAACAAAGTTCAAGTATAGTGTGTGTGTGTGTGTGTGTGTGTATAAATAAATAATAGTTGCAACAAAATAACATAATAATATTGGTAGCTTAGTGATAATGGTGTTTGCTTAATTAGCTTGATGTACTAAATTCAACTTTTTGAGTCATTAATAGTAACACAATTCAAGTATAAAATAAATATAATTATTGCAACATTACATCATAATATTGCTAGCCACTTAGTGGCAAAGTTGTTTGTCTATTTATAAAGTTAAATTTAAAACAATAAACTGAATATATACTTTCTCCATTTTTAAATAACTATTTAATTTCAGTATTACAAGGGTTTTAAGAAAATGATTGAAAAATTTCAATATTAGTGGCGGAAGAGAAGGAAAAAACAACAGAACAGAAAGGCACAAAGACTCCTGAGCATATCTAACTCAATGAGATTAATACAACCAGTAGGGGGGGGCATGAAGTAGACTAATGTAGATTATCAAATTACATCTATTAGTATGTACAATGGTAATATATCAAGGACTACAAAATTTATTAATATGAAATAGAAAATGGGTTAATAAGTTTATTTAATAGGGGAATTTTTTTTCTTTATGAAATTCTAAAAGTTAGTTTAAGGGGTAAGGATTGTCTTAGACTTTATAAATGTTATTTAGGTATTATTTTTAAGTAATGTGGAACTTAATACACTTCTTCCAAATCTAGGATTGGACAACTGGACGACTAGAGTGTGAAGTTGGTAGGAGTAGACATTTGCTCATGAGAGGCTCTCACACCATATTTGAATTGAATTGGCATAACTCAATCTCGAAAGATAATTCACATTGCAAGTTAAGGGAACTCTTACGTACGGAGTGTGTGTGTGTGTGTATATATATATATATAATTATTCGATTGTCTTTACTCATCAACTTAAATTTTTTGAAGAGATGGTTAAGGATAGAAATTAAAAAATATATTTTATAAATTTTAAAAGTGAACGGTTATTTATAAAAGGAACTAAAATAAAAAGGTTAACACTCATTTATAATATTAAGTTTAATAATTATTTCTGAAATTTAATTGAAAAATTGCATTGCGTCTCTTATATGGCAGAAGTAGTAAGAATTTCTGGTAAGTTAGCTCATCAATTATCAATAACTTGAGTGAGAATATGAATCACCGATGATTACAAGCAGGTCACCGTCACTGTGACCCATGCTGCGCATCGCATGCGTGGGTATCAGATCCCATGACCTGACCCTCTTCTTTCGTACGTACTACTATGTCTTCGGTTTTGTTGAGCAATCTGGTCCCCTGCAGCAGTTCATGTTCTCTTTGGTTTGTCTTCGTTTTTGTTTGGCTGTGTTTTGCAGTTTTATACATGCCAAGAAAAATGCACACAAAAAAACAAGAATGTCTATAAATTGACCAATCCCCACTCATCGTATATTTTATTTGTGGCGGAGGATGGTGGTTAAGTGCCAGCAACACGTCATTTTTGCCATATTGAAAATTGATTGTGGACATGATATTTGTGCATACAAGTTTCAAATAATAAAATCAGAAAGTGTTGTAATCTTATCCGCAATTAAAAGTGAGTGCACAACATGCCTGTCACCAATTCAAACGCACTAATAAGAGGCGATTGACTCAATCATTTCTCTAACACGCCTGCAGGCAAGATAGTGGAAGGTGAAAGCTCAAAAAAACAAATATATATTATTAAGTATATTTTTTTTATATTTATATATTACAAAAATATATATTATTAAGATAATAACAAAGGAACCAATGGGGGTTGGTCCAAGTGGTAAGCGGTTTGATATCGCTTTTAGTCAAGGCTAAGCCTAGGATACTGGACAAACAACCTCAAAAAAAGATAATAACAAAGAATATATAAAAATATATATCACGGTGCGGATCTAGTATGAGTACGATTCGATTAAGATGACCATTTTAAAGTATTGACTGAATGTCATATTTGGTTTCTCACTATTTTTTAGGAGGACAAAATAGTTTTTCACCGTTTGAAAGGAACACATTAGACTCATCATACAAATATAGGAATGCATTAGTCCCTCAAATAACTCACAATTTCTTAATTTGTCCAAAATGCACACTTAAACAGTTAACTTGAAGAGTTGGCTTCATTAACTACATACTAACATAAAACAATGTCGTTTTGTTGCAACCCTAACCAAAAATTTGACTTTGGCATAAAAAATGAAGTAGCGCTGAATGTAAACACATAGGGACCACAAAGACACAGAGACATAGAGATAGGTGCACAAGTACGATAAAATGACGCCATTTTGTACTAGGGTGGAGCTAACAAAGTCAACTCAACATGTTAACACTCCGCGTGTGCAATTTAGGTAAATTAAGAAACTATGAGTTATTTGAGGAATTAATGTGTATCCTTTTTATAAGGTGAGGGACTAATGTGTCCCCTTCAAATGGTGAGGGATTATTTTGTCTCCTTCAAAATTGGTGAGAGGCCAAATTGGGCATTCTCTCGAAAGTATTTGAGCATCACAACATCAATCTTATGTGTTTCGGTGTTGGTAGAGGCTAATATATACGTAGGGATGACAAAAGTACGAGTTCAACTCGACGAGACTGGGCAAGTAACTTGCCATTTTTCACAAAGTGAGTTGAAAATTTTAGCACATTTAAAAGTTTCAAGTCAGCAGGTTGAATTCGATTAACTCGCGGGTTAAGCTGGTTTGCTCGCGGGGCGAGGCGGGTTGACACGCCGGTTGAGAAAAAATAAATAAATTTAAATCCTATTTTTATTTTTGGAAAAAATATCCATTTGACAAAAATAGATATGATTATTCTATGATTTTATTTTCTTCGTATTTGGTTGCAACGATGACTCATAGTTTTGAACTGATGGTCTCTAGCACACTTTTGATTTTTGAAATATTAAATTGGTGGCACCAAGTAGTAGTAGGTAGCACAAAAGGGATTTTTTTAAAAAAAATTTGTGGTTTCATAGACATTTGATTTTTTTTTATTAGAATGATACTATTTAATAAATGGGTAAAAATTATTAAATTTTTTTAAATTTTTTTATTGGCTCGTGAGCGAACCCGCCAACTCGTGAACAAATGGGGCAAACATATACTTTTTAACTCGCCTAAAAATTTAACTCAACTTAATTCAACTCATTTAAACGCGGTTTGACTTGACTCAACTCGACTCAGATCATTTGTCATCCCTGTATATATGCAAGCCATTGAGCATTAACTACAATAAGGCCCTTTATTAACCAAAGACCACAACCGCTGAGCAATGAGTGCAATGATGCTTTGAGGAATGAGGAGGTAATTTTATACTTAGACTTAATTTAGTAAAGTTTTTTTTAAAATAGTGTTCATGCTCTTAAAACATATAAGTTAATTTTTAATATTTGGTAAATCAAAAAGTTGAAATGTCTTTTGTTCATGGCTTTTACAAGTTATAAATACTCTTAAGAACTCTCATGAGTAATTTATCACAGTTAACTTGTATTCTTGAAAAGTTAAAAGACTAATATAGTCTTAAATTTTAATAGTCATTATTGTTCTCTTAAATTTTTATATTCATTATAGTCATTTCACATATAAAAAGTAACTTTATAATACATTTACAAAATATTACTTTTGTGTCTTTTGCTTATTAAAAATAATTTTTATATTTTTTTTACGAAAACATTATTCCTATGCCTTTATCAGAACAATTTTCAAATACTTAAAAGCTCAACAACTCTCAAAATGTCAAAGAATTATCAAACTAAACCTTAATAGTGCACAATTAAAAACACCTCGTCAAGAAATATTCTGGAGCAAGTGGGGAGTATCACAATGGTCATCAAGACCGTACATCAATAGCATGATTCTCTTTGCAATAGTTTGCTTCAATATTGCAAAATGAATTTACCATACATTGTGACTAAATGTAGCCACACTTTGCCTTGGTTATGTAATGTTGTGGCTTTGTGAAAGTTGTTTGATTCAAATCAGTTTTTCAAATCCAGGTTTGAAACATACACTAAATTATAGATCCAAGATCTGTAATACTTATAAAGAGACCAGTGAGCTTGATGATGTTTGGAGAACTCGTCCTTGGTCGATCAGGGGAGAACGACTGCAACCCACTATCAAAATTCCTAGGGGTAATTAAGGTTATCTCTATCATAAGACACCCTCAAATCTCAAGTGGTTTTTGGGTTTTCAAAGAGTTAGTTAAGTGTTAAAGGAGTTTTCTAGGTCAAGTTTAGGAATGACAATGGGGTGAGATGAGAAAAGGGATAGGGGGGCGATAGTCTTTTGTCTCTCACCCCATCAATGAAAATTTGCTCTCATTCACGCCTTATACCCACATGGGTACTGATCCATTATTTATCCTATAGATAACTGGGTACACACAAATATTTATGGATATCCAATACATAACTGAAAATTTTATAAAACATTGTAAAATGTATGTTACCAAAATATAATTTTTAGTCGCTTTTCTAATACAATTAAAATTATCCAAACATAATTTAAAATGATCCAGTATCTTAATTACAACACTTGAAAATAAAAATAACAAATCTTTACTTTAGTCAACCTAAATAGCAACATTTGGTTAAGCATGTCAATCTAACATCAACATAACTCATGGGTTACATTCTTTAGTTCATGATGGAACTCACATTGTCAAGATAGGAAAATAAATTAGTAATAAGTACAAAAAATGTGGTTAAATAATGCATTATAGTTTTGACATAAACAATTTGTACACAAATTTATTTATATTATTAAGAGTAATTTAGATATTTGACATTGTATATCTGTGGGTACGGTAGAAGTAACCCTCGTCCCCACCCCCATTTACTAAGGAGTATTGAAAAAATTCATCCCCATTATTCGTGGGAAACAAATATTTCCCATATATCCGCCCCATCGCAGGTATTATTCACGAATATCTGCCAGTGTGAGTAAAATTACCAGGCCTAGTCAAATTGGATAAATTAAGAAAGGAAACGTGACCAAATGGAAGAGTTAAAGTGTTATAGCTTCTTTATTAATAGTATAGATAATGAATATAAATATTTAAAGTTATATTAATTTTTTGAACTTTTATATAGCACTAATCAATTTTAAAAAACATCACAAGAGAGTTGTCAAGAGCACTATTGACTTTTAAAAGTTAAGAGCTAAAACATCCCAATTTTTATATCAACCAAACATTGAAAAAATATTGGCTTATATTTTTTTATGTGCAAGAACACCCTAAAAAAGTTTTACCAAAATAAGTCCAAAGTTGTTTATTGTACGGTTCAATTAATTTTGGACATTTCATAGGAAAGAGGGTTGGTCAACCTTTCAAAAAGGAGGGAGAGACAACCCAACCCTTCATTCCGTCCTTATAAATATTCATTTCGGTCAATTTTGTCTATAACAAAAAATTTATGCCAAAATTATTTTTACAAAATATAAAAGTCAATCAAATTAGACCCTCTGTCACTTTCCCAGACGGTTACCACTGACGTGGCTTGGAGATAAAGTTGATCGAAATGAAAATCTACAATCGCAAAATTGAGAATTTAGTAAAAAAATAAAAATAAACACAACTTGTGTAAAAGCCCAAAGTTGTGAATTGCGTAAAAGCCCAGAGATTAATTGCGCTGCAAAATGCGTAAGTTTACTTTGGATTTCCCAACCCAACCAACAGGGAAATTGAGAAAGCGTACATAAATTCTCTAATGCTTTCTATGCATGTCTTGCGAGAGGGTCCACCCAACTAACATTGGGCTTATAATCTCAGATAGACATGGGTTGTGGGAGGAGAATATTGGTGCAAATTTATCCTCATCTGTCGATTAATTTTTTCATGTTATTCATCTGCAAAGATAATTTGAACCAAAAAGCTAAAAATATATTCTTACTAATTTTAAAGTAGTTTCTCACATGTTTTGTGAGGGTAAATATACTTTCTTATTAAACTTTTCTATTTTCTAACACTTTTTAAAATTAAATTCATCAAATTTTGTCATTATTTTATGATTTATATGATTTTGATAAACTTTTCACTAGTCAAATCATTGAAAAAGTAAACTTATCACAAATATTATATTGAAAAGTATTAATTTATCACATTAGATCATACAACACATTGATATATCATATTAAATTAGGAAATAATGATAAAATTTGATAAGTTTAGTTTTAAAAATTGTCAAAATAGAAAAATTTAGTAAGAGAGGGTATTTACCCATCGAGCACGTGAGAAACCACCATTTTTTAAATAGGAATGACTTGACTCAAGTGAGATGAGTGGTTATTTATGAGAGCAAGAGAAACGTATCTTAATCACACATAAATTGTTAAGATTAAAAATTATTTAGATGTCACATGATCACTTAAAATGTTGATCATGCCTCTTTATATTTTAGCTTTAACTATTCATGATAGATCCAATAATCAATATTTATCCCCTAACTTTTACAACTACTATCATTTGAGTCATCTCCTACCAATACAATACAATTATTGTTATAAAACAATATAAGTTATCGATGATTAGTTAGTTCAAATGATTTGACATTTATTTATTTTTAATTGAAGTCTCATGAGTGCACACAATAGCTATATCCATACATATAATATATATTTATAAAGATAAATACCATATCTTAGTTCTAGATTTTGTAAGTTAAGAGCTAATATCATGGTTTAATCAAAACTTACAAAAACAAAATATCACTAATCTTATTTTGCATTTATAATAATTTAGAAAAAATTTCAACTTATCAGAAAACAATTTCCAGCTTAAGGTAGGATATTGATTGCATTCATTAATCTAACAAAAAACAAATACATAGGATCCCGAAGGACTAAAGCAAAAAAAACAAGATTATTACAGACAGGTTGTAAAGCATAGATATACGACTTTGTTAAGAGAAGACATAAAGAAAATAAACTCAAGTACATGGTAGAAGAAACCTAATGATTAAAGAGAACTTAAGAAGAATTAGATATATATTGGTTGATGCCAGGGTTATCTGCCCAGATAGGGGAGCACCTTTAAAGTTCCCCGACTCCATATACAAATCTTCTTCTCAGGGTAGTAATTACCAGCACAAATCTACCTGAAACTAACATAAACCAAAGATACCCGTAAATCAATAATAAATAATACTAAAATTCACCACATGGTATAAATGGAATAAATTAAAGACAAAGAATCATCTACATATGATAAACCATTCAAATAAATTATAACTTTAATTAGAAAAGAGACAATAAATACATTTACTAATGTGTCATACAATAAATGGATGAGAGTAAGAACTTTCTTTTGCTCAAGGAGCAGCTAAGAATTTCTCCCAGTATACTCAGCAAATTAGTGTCCTACTCATTTTTAAGTCTTTCATTTGTTTGCCCAAGTGTCCACTGCTGACTTGCTTCTAAATTATTTGCCTCGAACTCGAACCTATTATCTGTCATAAGTTTTTTTATAAGGCTCAATCTGACTTTTTTAAAAGCCTGACCTGGCCTAAAACCCTAATTACTAGCATACTTGAAACAAAGAAAAATAAAAGCTTACATGTTGTTTGTCATTGATGATATACATATGGTGTATTTGATTAAGTTTTGATTAAGTCATTAACAAGAAATACATGAAAAAATATTTTTTTTCAGTCATCTAAGATTATCACAACCAAAATAAGCATGGAAGAATATGAATTATACTAATAACTAAGAAAGAATATTACTTCCCTAGAGATTGAAGTGATATAACAAGAGAAAACAAATTAATAAACATTATACAATAGATGAAAATGTAAAACATTAGGTGCTTAGGTTTAAGCTTAACTTACTTTCACCCTTAATTGTCGCTGAGAATGATTAATCTCGTTCGAGGCTTCGAGATAACCAAAGTGGATATGTCTTTCTCAAACAAAGCATTTTTCATTCACACTGCCAGAAATCAAACCCTTAACTAAATGTTTAAAGATACAATCATCTATCAACTGTATTTGGCTTTGTTGACTTTTTTTTTTAAGTTCTTCATGTAGCTTGATAAATATATTTTAAAAAAATTGAAAAAAATGTTTATGTGAATATATTACTAGTTAATAATAATAATTACTATGTCTATTTTATTTTAAAATATTTAATCAAATACTTAATAAAATTTTATTTCAATATGTTTTATGATTCTTTAGATATAACAAGAGGAACTTTCACGCAAGAAAAATGATTCATCTACAACCAAATTTGACAACCCTATTACAATCCCTCGTTGTCTCTTTCTTGTTTTCTCCTTTTTCCTTTTTTTTAAAAATTTTTTCATATTGTCTCTTAGTTGTATAAGAGCTGTCAAAGATGATTTGAAGACATAACAAACCTTTTCACGCAAGTGTAAGATGTACTTAAATTACTAGTTAGAAAGGGTTGAAGTTCTTTTGGTTTTTTTTTTTTGTCTCAATTAAACTATCGGCATTTAGACTCTATTACTAAGAATTTAACTAATTATTGTATCAATAACTCACTAAATTATCTTAGACCTAAATTACTAAGAGATAAAGGTACTAAGGACTCAAACCTAAGAGTTTTAGTTAAGAGGCTAAGATACCGACTAGTTTGACCAACCCTTAATCAGTCTAACTAATTATGTTTTGATATATAACATGTATATTAATGTATCTTGCTTTTATTTTAGGGTATAACTTATATGCTATGATAATGGTGATGATGAAAATGAAACTTATAAAAATAGGGTAATGCTACTTGAACAGCAAACTCGAACAACAAAAACGAACAAAGTATAAAAATACAATAGTATGTGAGTGTACATGAGTCTACATAATTATTATACTTTACATGTGCATTCATATGTTGTATTTTTCTATGTTGTCTACTTTTTTTTGTTCAATTTTATTATTTAAGTAACATTACTCGTAGAACTATAACAAGATTTGCTCATATGAAAATTAAACTCTTTATTTTATTACTTAAGAAATAGTAATGAAATAATAATACCACTTTTGCCAGCATATGCAACAATAAATAAATGTAACGTCGTAAAGCGACGAATAGCAGAGTCCACTGCAATGCTGTTGTCGAAAATAGACAAGTTGCCTTGCCAATTTGGTCATGTATCTTTCACGGAACGACTCTTGTATAATCCAGGAGTGCAACCATTCTTTCTCTATAGTTCCATTTTAACCTTTGACTTTCTCTCCTCATCTTTTCTAGCTACGATCAATGGTTCAAGTACTATTTGGAGAATAAAAATCTCTTTCTTCCCTGTGTCTTTCTCTCCCTCTGAAGGGTGTAGCAGCGTAGGGTCCCACTCCACACACACTGACCCGAAGAACCAAAACCCAACCTTGGCATTTTCGCGCTAGCAGATTGGGACAAACCAAATTCCAATTCAATCCCGAAAACCCTAATTCCCCTTTCTCCTTCCATTCCTGAATCTTCATCAACCGTCAGATTCTAGCCTTCTTCACGTTCCACAATGGTCACTGCTTCACCTTCTCCTACGAATTTTTATTTTCTGCTTCCTTTTTTTTTTTGTCAGCTCAATTTTCAGCTGCTCGTGTTTCAATCTTTGTATTTTATTTCATTTTTTCCTTAGATTTTCGCATCGCCGTTGTTTCTCTAAATCCTCAATCTCATATATTATTTTATTCCTTTGCGTGTCTAAAAATGGTTGATTTCTGTTCTAATTTTGAGCTTCCCTTTGAATCAGCTTAAATGAATTTTTGTCCTTCTCGATGATGAAACTCAAATTGACATGTGTTATATTAAATGATACATATATTTTTTAATTTGTTTAGTTGTGCTGTGTGTTGTGGCCATAGTAACATGCACTGATTATTACTTCGTTCTGGTTTTTGCTACAGCATAAATTGGGGAGAGGTCACCGTGACAAACTCCAGCAGTTCGTGGCAATAACTGGTGCTAGGTATTCTCATTATTACCAATGATTTGTCATCTATTTGTGAAGCCTCTGGTTTTATTGCTGTTACAGTAGACATTGGATGCTCTTTTTCTATTTCTATTTCTCTATTCCAGTGATGCACAAATGCTCGACTCTTTTTCTCACGTATGCGTATCGTATGCATATATGCATCAAATACTGCTGCCTTAGACATTTTACACATTTTCAAACTGAAGTTAAAAGATAAATTTGTTCACTCTATCTACTTTCGTATCTCTTATCAGCGACAAAAATTGTTATATTCTAAGTTAAAATTTGTTCAATCTTCTTGAATAGAAAGATTATTAAATAGATTAATGTAAATTTTCAATATTATATATATAAATATAACCTTTTATTTAATATATATTGCCGTATTCATATTTTTACTTTTTTAAAAATATTATTGTATTTCTGTATCGTACCATATCATGTTCAGTATTCGTACCCATACTTGTGTGACATAGCTTTGTTATTGTTTTTTTTCTGAGGAGGGGGAGGGGAAGCCGGGAAGGAGAGGCCATTGTGTTAAATCTTGGATTCAAGGCCTTTGTATACATTTTTTCATTCATTTGATTCTGAAAATTTCAAGTTCCTTGAATTGATTACTTTGCCAGATATCGATAGGGGAGTTTATGATCATTTGGGGTGGGTATATTTTCTATATTGATTTTGTTGCATCAGATGTCTTATAGATTTTTTATTCGTTTTTGTCTGTGTTTATTTGTTTGTTGCTTTGGGTGAATTATTCAAATTTGTTTTGTCAGGTTATTTTTGGTATTTGTAAGAATTAAGAGTGCACAGCACCTGCATCTTTTACTTGTGTTATCAATCTGAAAGCTAATTATGTACTTACAGTGAGAAAATAGCGCTACAAGCTCTGAAGGCAAGTGATTGGAATCTTGAAGGAGCATTTGATTATTTTTACAGCCAGCCTCAGCTTAAAACATATACGGATTCTAGACACTTGGAGGAGCTATACAATAGATACAAAGGTTAGTAATTGTTGAATTTGTAGGAAGATAAGGAGGAAGGTAGAGAAACAAATATGTGTAGAGAAAAATGCTTTAGTTCAGTAGATTAAATACTTAGGTTCAAGATACTCATCAGACTATATATATAGCACAATAGGAAATTAATACAATTTACATTTTCAAGAGAAAAAATAAAGATTTAAACTATTTCCTATGACTACCATTATTCCAATTCCTTGACTTCTACCATTTTCAAGGCAATACTAATCACATGACTAAATACATTTAGTCACAAAATACTCGCATTTTTTTTATTCTCAGCATTAATGAAGGCAGACAAAAAATAGAGACAATGATAGCTTTTAGGATAGTGGTAGTTACTCATAACCTCAAACAAGCACAACTGTGCAACAATCAATGTATCTTCAAAATTGAAAAAAGAAGATTGAAAGAACAATATTATTATTATAATTTGTCTAGCTGATGGCTGACAGCATTGGAGTAGCTTCTCTATCCCTTGAGGTGGCACCCTGTTGAAAAACACATAAATTTGGCTAGATTGTTTATTTATTGTTATTTCAAGAGACGATAGGTCCTTTTCATTCCCATCTCAAATTAATTAGGGATTGTCAACTAGACTTGGAAGCATTCTAAGATAAAGTATTATGAATTAGAAATGATTACTCAATGTAATTGGGTGAAGTCATTGTAAAGGAAACCTTAGATGGTGCTCTATGTAGCCTTCTTTTGATATAAGGTTCTCTTTTTGGACATAATGGCTTTCATGTATTTTAACTGTAGATATGCTGAATCTTTAGTATGCTATAGTAGTAAACATGGATTGTAATCTCTCACTGCAATTATGCTTTTTTGCATGTGAAGTTGTGATCTTATGATAATGATGTTAGTTAATACTTTTGTTTTCGTCTTGGATGCCTATTTGAACTTCAAATGTGGGCCGTTATTAGTTTACTTTTAAGTAATTCTTTACCTGTTTATATGTGGCAATCACCTATTAAAACATGGTATATAATGCATATTTGCTAATCATTTATTGTACTAATTTCCTTACAGATCCATATGTTGATATGATTTTGGCTGATGGTATCACTCTCCTTTGCAATGATATCCAGGTTGCTGTTTTTGAATGCAAATTAATTATATTCATGATGCCAGTTTGATGTCTTAATGTTTCTTCACTTATAAGTTATTATGGTAGTTGTTACGACTTAGGAGGATGTCAACAGTATTTACAAATAGTATACCTAGAGAATTTTATTGGAATTGGAGAAGAATTGAATTTAAATGCTTGGGGGTGTTTGGAATTCGATTATTTAAAGGTGTCTGGTACATACAGATCTGATTGGGTGTTCATAGAATAAGTCAGAGTAGTGTAGATAAAGAAAGAGGAAGAAGAAAACTTAGACTTCATAGACTTCATACTTGGGTTCTTAGGAATAACACCTGAGAGTTGTGTCATGTATGAGATGCCTTGAAATCTAAGGTTTTGGTCGAGAAATAAATTCTTAATATATTCTTGATGCTGACACTTCTCCAAACA
Source organism: Nissolia schottii (assembly GCA_003254905.1). Classification (NCBI taxonomy): domain Eukaryota; kingdom Viridiplantae; phylum Streptophyta; class Magnoliopsida; order Fabales; family Fabaceae; genus Nissolia; species Nissolia schottii. The sequence continues at coordinate 189,787 of QANU01091140.1, read as the reverse complement.
TTGGATGAAGTTGTCAAATTTTAAGATGCTAATTAAATGTTAGCATGATGGAAGGAATAGTCTAGGGATAAGTTGAGATGGAACTGAGGGAGAATAAAGTGTAATTTGCTAAAAGGGATCTGTGCGAGTTCAATGAAACAGGTTTTAGGCTTCCTTTTGTTTTCTGTTTACCCTTCTTTACTTTAGAGTTCTATGGGCAAAACACAGCGTAGAAATTAGATGCTAGTCACTAACCAAAACTCAGCTTAATCGAAACACTGTAGCCCCAAAACATTAATGAATTTAAATATTGTGTATATGATAACACAAGAAACATTTATAATGTAAAATAAGCCATATATATAACATATATATGTGTGTGTGTATGGGGATTGCTAACCTCCACAACTTCCTCCGGAGTTTAGCATCCCCCACATTTTTAGTTTGGACCACACAACCAGTCCGCTTTAATTTAAATTGTATTAATGCTAGGGACAATTTAGTAATAACCTTTTTTCCCTCACATTCTCTCACCTACAACTCACGCGCTGGCCATTACCTTTGTTTCCTTCCCTTCTACAAGTGGGCGAGTCCAGCACAATTTCACCTACATCCCCTTTCAATTAATTTATTAATTATTTTTATCAAGTAAAAAGGGGGACGCTGCACGATTTCACCACTGCAGAGATGTATCAGCTTCTCCAATACGCATCTCCAGCACTTGCTGTCGAGCTTTTGATGCCTTAAGTTCGAAATCTGTAGTCGCTGCCTCTGGGGTGATGTTGCAGCCTTTCTGCAGAACTTGCATTGATCTGTTGGCCTTGGCGTGCCGCTGCATGAGTGATTCAGCAGATTTGGATTCCTATATATCCTCTCATGCCGTACTTCGTTGTGCGACACACACGCGCACGCGCACGCGCGCGCACACACACACAAGATCCATCTGTATAGATTGCGAGGATTGGTCAGTGGGGGGTCTATAGAGAGTCCATTCTATGAGATTTTTGAGAGATCAACAAGAATACAAATGCTTTTTTTTATCACCATATAGAGATGAATACTATATGGTAGCAACTAGAAATTCTTTGGCACTAAATCGAGATATTTGGGAAGAACAGATTGTTCCAGCTTGAGATCGTATGAAAAAGCTTGATACATATTGGCTAAAGCGAAATTTTGTAATATATCAGGGCATCCCATTACTAAGCCCGTTTGGCTACGTCACTGCCGCCTTCATGTTCATTGTTGCTGCTCATCTCCCATGGCATGTCGTGCTGCACTGCAGTCGCAGCTGCGCCCGTTGCCCTCCACCACCGTTCAACCAACACTGTTGAATAGCCGCAAACTCTTCCACTAGGGAATGCGAGCAACTGTGAGAAGAGCACTTGAGAGGACAAAGAGATTAGCAAGCTGTGAGAAGTGAGAGAAAAAAATCATTTATTATCAATTTAAAAAAATGAAAATTACCAAATTATCCTTATTTTTATTGTACTTCAAATTAAAGAAAGTTGGGTTCTTAGTCCCAACCAAAATTTGGAGGATGCTAACCTCCACATGAATTTGTGGAGGTTAGCAATCCCCTGTGTGTGTGTGTGTGTGTATGAACTCAAGCCAAATAAGTACATAAATAAAGTCAATTAAAAAAATAGATTAAAAGTCAACTAAAACTCACTGAAACATTTGTATGTATGAGGCGCCGGTTTAATTTTATATATTTGTGATCTTTTTAAGTAATGCTCCATTTTATTTATCCTACTAGCCTACTATAAACTAGTTTTTTCAAAGTATATCTTATTTGCTTATTATATCATATATTCATATTAATATTAGACATGATAATCTGTACCTGTATCAAATTCATGTCTGTTTGATCCTCTCAATTTCTTAGGTATGGTTGAAAATTTTAATCTCATACAGTTTTTAAGGTCATTAGGAATCAAGATGTTTTAAGACCATCTTATTTGTATTATTCCCACAGCTCTTTGATTTTTGATTCAGAAGAGTAAGATCATTTTTGTTCAAAGTGTAATTGATGCTTGAGTTTTCTTTTCCTGTGCAGGTGGATCCCCAAGATATTGTAATGGTATGAATATGCATTTCAATTTTCAAAACAAAATTTGTTTTATTTTTCGATCATGAATAATTGTGTGGCAGCTATTTTTGAACTTTATTCTGAAGTAATGATGGCGTTTCCTATTGATAAACAAGAACATAGTAACTTCTTTGCTCAATAGCTATATGTATGCGGTTAATGAGTCACAGATGGTATATAGTAACGTGGAATGGTGTCACAACTGCCCATTATTCTCAGTTTAGTAGTTATTGTCAAGAACCATCTCTCCTAGAAGATTTAGGTGTTGGGTAGAGACAATTTTATGGTTTATATCTTAACATGCCCTTCACGCAAATGCCCTTTGTGCTTGAAGTGTTGACAATATGTAGAAGAATGGGGACAGAAAATATTGAACTTTAGACCACTTGGTTATAGAAGCTAAGATACCATGTCTTCCAAAAGATTAAGCAGTAAGCTGTAGGGTGGATGCAATTGAATATATATATATATATGAAGAAAGGAAGAATTACACATAAATTGAGGACAAATTATCTTCTTAACCAGAACACAAACTAACTAAGAAAAACATCAATAAAGAAAAGCTTTCCAATCTCTCAGTATATCTGATGGAGACCTCTAACAAGATCGCAAGCTTTACACCATTGAGGCCAAACACCTAATCTTGTCCTGCAGAACTTGCTTGTCCAAAATTTTGTCATTAAATATGTGAGAATTACGCTCAAACCAAATACACTAGATAGTGGCATATACAGCACATTGTCACAACTGTCACAAGGCTTTGGCTTCCTTCATTTTCCCAAAGCCAAGAAAACTTGTCAGCAGAAACTGATCTAAAGTTGTAGGATGGACCCAACACTAACCAACAATGCAAAAACAAATGTGGAATAGGCTCAGAACTCGCACCACTCATGACACACATAAGAGGAAATAGCCTTATGTGGCTTCAAACATGCAACATATCATTGGTATTAATTTTGTTAAGCACTGCTGTCCAAATAAAGGATTTAACCTTGGAGGGAGCTTCGGACTTCCAAATACGTTTCTTGAGGAGGAAAGAGGTTCTATTCAAGGAATGGGTACACTATTGATTATAATATTTACAAGAAAACTTTCCTGAAGGATCTAGAGACCAAGCCCTTTTTTCTGGGCTAGAAGACAAGTACAGAATGAAGAAAATCCAAAAGGTTAACAAACTCTAACGAATCCCTGCTGTTTAGATTACGAAAGAAGTGAAAGTCCCAAGAACTAGTCAAGTCGTGCAAACTGCAAACACATTGGATAGGAGAATTGTGTGAGGAGGATAAACAATAAAGAAGAGGAAAAGCTAAATCAAAAGAGGAATCTCCTTCCCAATGATCCTCCCCAAAAGTTGACACACGGCTATTACCTATGTTCAACGGAAGCAAAGATTTAAAGGTAGTATAACCTTGAGAAATGAATTTAGAATGAGTAGCTTGGGCAGCTGTATTAGCATCCCATCTTAACAGTAATAAATATATATAAGCTGCAAAAGATACTATACTAGCAGGATAAGACCCTTCCATTTTTTGAGAAAGCAAGTAAAGAAGAATAATAATGCCCTAATTCATTTTGCAAGTGGGTAGTGATTATTGGTCCTGGTATGATGAATATTTGTAAGTGAAAAGTTAACTGTTGTAATTTTAAATGGGGAATTGTTGCACATGAAATTTACATATGCTTACTATTCTTATAGCTTGGTTGCTTAATGAGAATGCATGTGGATGGCATTGGCTTGCTTTAGGTAACAAGCATGTTGACCTTTTTGCAGTTAGTTCTTTCATGGCACATGAAGGCTGGCACCATGTGTGAATTTTCCAAGAAGGAGTTTATTGAAGGTTTACAATCCCTGGGGTATGTATTATTTAGGTTTTGGAGAAGGAAGATGATTCTGTAATGTCTAAACCCCAGTTGAAGGCCACTTGAAATTATTGCAGGATTGATTCGCTGGATAAGTTCCGTGAAAAGATACCATATATGCGCTCTGAGCTGAAAGATGAACGTATGTACAGTAGCATTCAAACCGTAGCTCCATATTAGCCTTTTGATTTATAATTCATTTCTTACTATAAATTATATCCAGAAATTATTGAAGTCACTGACTGAAATGATATTCTCATTTTTTGATTGTTCAGCGAAGTTTCGTGAGATATATAATTTTGCTTTTGGATGGGCAAAGGAGAAGGTATGTGTTGATGTCTTTTTAGCCCATTCGTCCCCTGTTCTGTAGCTTAACTAATTTGGATGGTAGTAAGTTATAATCTATGGCCATATCCCAATTTAAGTGATGCATTTGGTTCTTGTTCAATTTAGTTCATGCTTAAGATACAATTGCCCATATCTTGATGGAACTGGGGAGATCTGAAGAAACTAATTTGTCTCTCTAATTACTAATTTTAAGTTGTTCCTAAATATTGATTGGAGATATTTCTTTAGTTTGGAAATTTTTGACTTGATTTTCAACTCTGCAGCGTTGGATTATATTGAAAGCTATAAAGACAGGACTTTTGCTATTCTTTCTCTTGTATTCAACCATACTCATAAACTGTTCCCTGTTCTTGTCTCTTCTGATTTCTGAGTTTTGGCTGAGTTTTGGCATTCTGTGTGCTATTTCATAGCTAGTCAACCACTGTACCTTTTTCCTGCCGATTTTCTGTTTCTACTCACTAAATTTTTCTTTAATAATTTGAGAACTGTTCACTTTCACTGTCTGGTGATTATAATTTGTTATTATGATCCTAATTATATGCAGAACATTCTTTACTAGTGGTGATGACCTATCAAATTCTTCTTCTGGATGTGGCATATTTTGGATACTGTGGAGTTTCTTCATGTCCTTCCCTAGTGTTCAAAATTCAAATAATTTATTGAAGTATGTGTTATTGCTGTGGAGATTCCTTTGGATACACACTTTTTTTAAGGATATTAATAACTTTAGGAGTTTGTGGTTAATATTTAGCCATGTACTCATTAACTTGATATTATATGTGTGTGTGTGTGTGTGTGTGTGTGTGTATGTATGGGGGATGATTCAGGTGAGAATGAGCTTCTTATGTTAGAACGTGGGAGTGAATTTTCAACCATTGGGTTAATTTTGTATGGTCTAGATTGAATCTTAAAAAGGAAATATATCCAAGATTTGATCTTGACCAGACAAATATAATCCAATGGTTGAAAATTCACTCTTACGTCCTCACATAAGAAACTCACTCTTACGTCCTCACATAAGAAACTCATTCTCACCTGAATCATCCTCTCTCTCTCTCTCTCTCTCTCTCTCTCTCTCTATATATATATATATATATATATATTTGTGTATACACACACACAAATATGTGTGAGCTATATAGTGAGAATAACGATCATATGTGAGAAGTGAGAACAAGCATTTCAACCCTTGGATTAGATTGCGTGGCTAAGATTAATATATCCCCAAAAGATCTCACCTGCTTTCCTAACTCTCTCTTTCTCTCTTATAACTTCACCCACCTCCTCTACTTTTCCGGAACTCTGAGAACAACCCACCGATGTACTCCTCTGCCAAATGCTATCATTGAAATTTCTTCTAAATTTATTCTTTTGAGCAAATACAAGGTTGCTAATAAAATAATGATTTAATGGCATTTGGATATACATTAGCAGAAGAACCTCGAAAGTTAACATATTTCCTGGCTTAGCGAAAATAAATCTCCATTTCCAAAACTATAGCTTTTCTATTCATATTTTTTCTTTCTGATACGTACTCTTGTCCTTCTCCAATTTTTGAGTAAGGTAATTAAGGTAGCAGTGGCAATTTATCAATACTTGTTTATGTTCTCTGTTTTCACCGCAAAGCAGAAAGAACATTTTTGCTCTGTCTTCATAGTATTACTGCATCGGAGTTTATGCAGTTCCCTCTCCTTTTTTTGTTAATTCCGATTGAGCCACCTCTATCATACATCATTTTTTTCTTCCGCAATTTAACATACGTATCAGACTACAACCATAGAGCTAATTGGGTAGAGGGGAAGAGTGGAAGGGGAGTGGCGTGGCCAAAGGAAGCCGACATAGGTGTTGGCAATGGTGAAGACGAGGAGCCTCTGTTCTCGAAGCACACTTCGCCGGATGGCCTCGTTACTCTTCACCACAACAGTAACCTCTAGATTGTGGACGCAGTTGCAGCCGCCGCACTCACCCTATGCAAAATGGGTGCCATATCATATAACCTCTGGCAGAGGAGCGATGTTGAGGTCGAGATTGAAGATTTTCGGTGCAGCATGTGCTCGTAGTCCATAACGGAGGAAGAATAAAATCGCTACACGCAGCGCTGCCGCGAATACCAAGCACAGGGCGTTCAAACCCGAACACACTCCGGGTCAGCACCGAGTTGGCGTCGATGGAGGCGGCTAAAGGCACAAGCGTGAGGTCTGACAGCGCTGAAGAGGAATTCCAACATGCTGCTCTGACTTTACATCGACTAGATAACTGAGGTGAAAGGATGGTGATGGAGCAGGAAAAGGTGTTCGGGATGTATTGAATAATTAAATTGAATGCATGAGTGACATTTTAAATTGAATATAGATCAAGGCGTCTGTAATTGCAATTCAGTTTTTGAGATGCCTTGGATTTGGAACCTTTAAACTCAGATGGGTGTCGAGAGAGAGGAGGAGGACGGTGATGGTGAGTGGGTAGTGTAGGGAAGGGAGAGGCACGAGTTCTTTTAATTGGGTTTGTAATCGTAGCCGCACAATCTAATCCAAGGGTTGAAATGCTTGTTCTCATTTCTCACATAAGTTGTCATTCTCACAAGATAGTTTCCCTTATATATATGTGTGTGTGTGTATATATATATATATGTATGTATGGGTTTAGCTAACCTCGTCCCACTTATTTTTTTAGGAGGAGGAGGTTAGCACCCAACTCCCAAACTTTTGGACAAACAATATTTGCCACTTTGTTCGTTTGTTAGATTAATTTATTTTAAGGGTATTACTGTAACTTCATTATTAAATTTTTGAAAATAAAACAAAATTAAAAGTTTCTCTCTCCTCCCTATCCACCCACTCACGGATTCCCCCTTTTTTTTCTCACCTCCACGCTTTTTCCTCCAAAACTCCTCCTCCTCCTCCATTTTTTTTCTCTTTTAATCTCATAACCCATGAAAAAAAATTGGGGGTGCAACGGCTGCAACTCCAAGGAGCAGCGACGGCAACCACGAGGTGCAGCGGAGCAGTGGTGAGTGATTTCTGGTGGTGGTGAGCGATTTCCAGCGGCCTGTGGTTGTTTCTGTTCTGTTCAGATACTATGTTCGTTCTATTCAACCAATTTTTTACTGGAAACAACCCCCCATCTGTTCTGTTCTTTTTTCTTTTTTTTTTTTTTCTGGTTTTACTTTGCTAGTTGTTAGTGTTTGAAATAGAGATTGTCTGTGATTTTTTTCTCTCGTAATGAGATCAAAAAAATTGGAGGAGGAGGTCTTGTTAGTTGTTATTTTTTTTTTAAATTAAGTAATGAAGTTACAATAATACCCTTAAAATAAATTAATCTAACAAATGAATAAAGTGGTACACTTGCAAAAAATGAGTGCACTGGAGAGTACTGGTAAACTTATAAAAATGAGTGCACTGGAGAAACCTCCTATTCTATTTCATTCTTTCACTGAACATATTTACCATGTGAGATTCAGATATTCATGAACTCTCTCAAGCATTAGGTACCTGGGAAGTTTTAGATATTTTGTACAGTGTATCATGTCAAGTTTTAGATATTTTGTACAGTGTATCTTGCCATGACACGACTATTGTCTAACTACATGAGTATCATCTATTATTTGTGCGGCTTAAATAAGTATGTACGAGGATCACAAGCATTGGATTTCATTGACCATTATATATTACAGGTTAACTGTCAAGTATCAAGTATCAACTAACTTTTATTTCCCTCTATTTTTATGTGGACTGAAGGGTGTTTGATAATGAACTTTGGCTCTTGATTTGGGTGGTGTTAATATTCGATGCTAAATGGTACAAGGCATTATATTATAAATTTGGGTGCTTTAAAGGGGGGGGGGGTCTGAGTTCCCACACTGCAAAGGAAGGAGAAATAGGACGCGTGAGTTTTGCATTGATTGGATGTTGTAATTTGTCTTGGCATACCTTGCCGTACGGAATAGTTGAATATCTTGGGTTGGATGTGAAATTTAGGACTATTTTATTCTTTGAATTTTGAACTCGTAATGCATCTTTCAACGACTGATATTGATACTTTATGTATTTTTATGTTATATGTAATGTGATGCTGCCTTTTGCAGGGTCAAAAATCTCTGGCATTGGATACAGCTATTGGAATGTGGCAATTATTATTTGCTGAAAAGCAGTGGCCACTGGTTGATCACTGGTGCCAGTTCTTGCAGGTAATATACTAGTTATTATTATCCTTGTGCAACTTTTGACTTTCAGTTTGAGTTTGTTTGAAGCGTGCGTATTAGGATAGCTTTGACTTGGAGCTTAGATATCACCTAATGATTGCCTATTTCACTTGAATTGAAAATTTTCATGCTACTTTATTCAGGCTCGGCATAACAAAGCAATCTCTAGGGACACATGGTCTCAGCTTTTGGAGTTTGCTAAGGTAAATTATTATTAGAATAAAGGTCAATTGATGTATGCTTCCCTTCATGATGTGGACTTTGTTGCATGAATACATCTATGCATGGCCTCTGCTTATGTATTACTGCATATACCTGACTGAGCTAGACTAAATATCTAGAATGATTCCAAGGAAAAGGAAATCTTGCTATCTTCTTTTATGTTGTTAATCTCAGTATGTGTGTCTGACCATCTTGCAAATGGTGGCTATATAAATTTTGTTTGCTTTTACTGTATTTTTGAATGACCAATCAAGTGGAAGTTTTCACACCGGTCTTTTTACAATAAAATTTGTTGTTGGCCTATATGAAGTAGAACATGAACTCCTAATTTTTTGTTATGCAGACCGTTGGCTCAAATTTATCTGATTATGATGCTGAAGGTGCATGGCCTTATCTTATTGATGAATTTGTTGAGTATCTGAACGAGAATGGCATTATCCACAACGGTCAGTTCAGTGACTCTAGCCTAAAACGATGATGCACTCTCTGAAAACTGCTATAAGAGAACTTATCTGTAGTCTCTTATGATACTAGCTGCCATTTGATTGAACTCCTTTGTCCATTAAGGGCGATTTAGTCCAAAAAAGAATTTTAATAGAAGAGGGCATGGCTGGCTAGTGTAAACTCATTCTTGCTGACGAGTAATAGCGTCATTTACTTCTGGGTTGTTGATATGGTATATGAATTTCCCTGGGATGTGTTGTGGAATTGGTAATGGGAGCCTACTGATTCCAGTGTTAAATATTGTCCCTTTCAATTTTAATAATTATTGTACCATATATTGTTAGATAAAAGACTTCTACGACTGTATCTGATTGTCCATGTTTCAGTTCTATTTTCATCATTTGTAATATATATGTGGCACCAAGTCATTAAAACATTCATGAAATAGAAGAGAAATAGAGGAGGAAAAAAAAAACTGGTCTATGCGACACCGTTTTACTTTTTAAGTATTTTAGAAGCAATGCCTCATACCTTCGTTCTTCTGGCACGTGAGCCCTTTAATTTGAATGACAAATTTTCTATTAACTTTAAACTCAGAATTCTGAAATAATCAATAAAAACGAATGAGGCATGGTTTTGGATTGTGCTAGGCAACTTTCATCCGTCCAAATATACCTGTAGTGTTTGTAACTAATGCTATTTTGGGAAGCTTCTTAAATGTAACGTGAAAAGTGAGATTTTAATGTCCGCCTCAGTTAATTGCATGATGTAGCAGGTTTTTCGTTATTTTTTATCTACTATTTTACCATCTTAAATCAAATTTTTAATTTTAACCACTCAACTTGTTTTGAGTAAATTATACAATTCCTCCTCAAAGTTATGAAAATATCAAATTTATCTTTTAAGGTTAGCAAAAGTTTACCCTATTAGTCATTTAGTGTTAATTAAATTAGTTTTTCTTAGGGATTAATTTGATTTGATTTTGATAATTTTAAATGAATTTAATATTTTTCATAATTTAAAGATAAATTTAATAGATACTATTAACCTTGCAGACGAAGTTGATGGTTACCTGTTTCCATTAAAATCAGTCTTACTGGTCTAACAAAAGAAATTATGGGCCATTAATCCATCAAAGATTGCCTCTTCCTCCTCCATCCACCTTTGTCACCACCACTCTCCCTCTCCACGCAACCACCATCAGCCTCTATTCACCTACTTCTCCCTTTCACCCCATTTTCTCGATCTCTCTATCTTCGTGAACAACAACATCGGGGGAAGGAGGCAAATGTTTTGCTTCTCCGCAGTCTCTAATAACTTTGCCAATGGGGTCTTTCGTCTTGCTCCTACAAATATGCTGTTTGGTTCTAGAGGAACAACGCTGTATTCTCTGCCTTTCCAAGCACGAGGTTGCAACGAGACAACCTTTAGAATCCTTCCCTTTTCTCCAGTGGCAACTTTTCCAAGTTTTCAGAGGCGTGAAGACATTGCCAGGGCACATTGCATCTCTTCCCCAGTGTGCTTGGCTCCTATATGGGAAATAAACCATGAGGCTTGGAAAGGCTCCCATGTGGGTTGGTTCGCTCAAGCCCAAAGCAGATAGCTTGGTGTGCCTGGCAGTGGTGCCGTGTTCAGAACCGAGGATGGCCATTGGATATTCAGAGTCTGTGGTGATGATAGCAATAAAAGTACATCGCCAAACCAAAATATAAACACCAAAGTAACTACAAAAATCAAGCTTCCAATGTAGAATCAGGAATAAGCCTCCACAAAGCATCACATACAACGTCACTCTGAATTTATTGACGAAGGAGAAATGGCCAAAGCAGACAACAACTAGAATAAAACATAAAACAACTATGTAGAATCTTTGGAAAATGGTCATAAGATCTACATATAACTCTGTAATAATTTAGCATGGAGTTCGATGAGTATAGTTCAACTATTTCTCGATTGATAATATCTATGATAAACTATTTGTGCTAGGTTTGTTTACTTTTTTTTTTTTGAATTATGATTGAGCATTGCTGTTATACACGATGATATTAGTTACTTATTTGAATGTGCATACATGTTCATGCTAATTTGGTACCTGTTATATACATGTATAGAGTATGTCATTATATTAAGTTTTTATGCACAAGCCAAGACGAGTCATTGGAGGTCTAAGATAACTGCATAAGATTCTTAGGAGGTTACTGACTGAGACGAGTTAGGTTAACCCTAAGTTAAGATAACAAGTTAGTCCATCAAGGAACCATCAGCCAAGCAGAGTTGATGTTACCTCTATTTTTGCTCATCCTTGGTTAAGATAACAAGTCATTCTGTCGGGAAACATTAGCCAAGCAGAGTTGATGTTACCTTTATTTCTATCCTATAAGGTGACCTCCAAGCTAGAGACGATTTCGCCTTCCCTGTGGTCTGGTTCTTGAGTCAGGCACATCACCAACCAAGCTAGAGTTGGTCTTCTACACTTAATGTGTTCGTGGGTCGCTCCCAGTGGTTTGAGCTCAACACCAATCAAGAAGGTTGTACCTTGATGGAAAACTTTCTTGACGAGTACAAAAGGGGTTTTTTTTCGCAAGGAATACATTCATCATAGTAGCCCAGTCAGTCAAGTCTACATGCCTATGTGATTAAGTTTATTCCGAGTTGCCCTCTCCCTTCACATAGTAAAGTAGGGTAAAGCCGTTTGGGACTAGTTTAAAATATTAATGAACGAGGAAAATTGTTATTTTATGCATATCACATAGAGATCTCCTAAGGAGCGGAACAATAAACAAGTTTTAAACTATTTTCCCTCAATGGTTACCTACTGAGAATACAAATTCTCACCCTCTCTTGCTTATGGTTTTAGGTTCTTATGGAGAATCAGTAGTACACACCACTGCTAGTTGTGAGTAGTTAGCCTTAGTAGGTTTTCTATGTTTTCTTATTCATGTTCTATTACCGTGTAGGCTAGTGTGTAAATAGCTACACTACTAGCCCTATGCGTTGTTATTTTGGATGTACTATGACCTATGTTTAACTTGGGACCACTTTATGTCGCATACACACACACACATGCATATTTTGTGAAGGTATGTCTGGACTTGTTGTGTAATAATTCGTTGATATATGCCTTTGTACGGAATACGTGATTGTCATATATTGTACTAGTTTGCTGCTTGAGTTACCTTCTACTACAAGTACGTCTCATGCTTTTCGTGTCAAAGAATTTCAAATCAAAAAATGTTTTAAATTGGTTCATATTTTCACAACTAAGTATATTTTCAAAAACTAAGTCTAAAAGTAACCAAGCCGAAACGTAACAACTAGTGAGCATTAATTATTGACTTAAGCGTAATTAACTAGCTAGGGTGTTACAAAAAAATCCATGAATTAGTCCTAAAACTATATGAAAAATGAAACAAAGATAACTCTTATTAAAGAGTTATCAATTACACCTGTCCCAAGCCTCATACATTGGATCTTCTTGACTAGGCTTCATAATTGAGCCATCAACAAATTTCAATTTTTTCTTGGACTTGAAAGTTAATCTCATACCCCTTGGCCAAGTATGGTAATTTTGTGCATTCAACAGTACTATCGAAACTAAAGATGATGTTGAATTTTCTCTAGGATGCAAGGAGGATTCATGGGGTCAAAAAGAAAATTTTGGTTCTGGTTCATACCTTGAATGAACCGATTTTGATGACTTGCACTTTGATGAGTGCCTGCATGATTCTGATGACTCGGATCATGCTGTGACTAGTGATTGGAATTCGTTAATCCTTCATTGTGATCCTCTATTTCTTCAGATATTGACTTCATCGTTTTGCAATTTCACAAGTTGAAGCCTCAAAAGATTCTTATATAAGAACCTCAAGACTTCACAGTGAACGTTTCCTCCCATCAAAACCTCTTAAAGAACAAGGGTAACAATTTATTTCCTGAATCTTTGAGATCTCAGTGGATGAAAAACGAAAAATTGCAGGGCGCTTCAAAAAGAACAAGAAATGGAAATAGAAGGGAACAAGAAATCTATGCGGAAGGAAAAAAAAAAAATCTCCGAGTTTGGCGCAGTAGAGCTCTCTTAAAAGAGAACTCTGATACCATCACAAAATGGCAAACACGAGCGACGGTGAAGAAGCCATCAATGATGGAGAAGAACAGGGTGATACGAAACTGAGTTGAGACTTGATTGTTATTCATGAACTTGGAGAAAGAGATTACTGAGAGTGAGTTCAATTTCGAAGCAATAGAAGTGAAAAATCTGAATCTAATTGTACATGAGATGGGCTTATATATATCATTTGATTGTCGCACAAGATAGTTATATAGTTCTAACTGAATATAACAAATTAAACTAACTATTGAGGGTTCTTAGTTGGTATGGCTTGTGTGTTGATTTGAGTTGGCTTGTTGGTTTGTATTGGATCAAAATGAGACTTAGGCGAGAGGACCAAAATACACTATTTAATTAGGGCAAAGAGAATAAGTTGCTGCTGCTTCGTTACAACACTAAATGGATACATACAACAACTAAGCATTGTTTCACTACGTGAGGTCGACTACATGGACGACTAGACGAGATGTCATAGCATCCTGTCAAAGTTCATATTTGCATTCAAGCCAACAAAATGGATACATCTATCTATGCATATTTTGACATGAAATGAACATATTATTTTGCACAACCACATTTTTACAAATCCTCCTTACATGTGTCTGGAATGGGTTGAATAATTAGTGACAATATGAGGCTCTTGATTTGAGCATCTTGAATACTATGGCCATCTCCATGCTGGTACATGCACAATGCCATTCTTCCAAGGTTTATCGCAGTATCTATGAATCTTCGAGACAGAGAAGAATCCCGAGCTTCTTTATTCATCTTTTTCCATGTTGAGCATAACATGAATTTTATATGTTCTCGGGCGTCTGCTTCAGAAGCTCCAGTTTCATTGGTATAGCATTGAATTGACTTCAGAACATCACCATGCTCATTCTCACGCTAAAAATGACCAACAAAAGAAAAAAAAATGATAATAATAAAATTATAAGAATAAAATATATGTTGAATAAAAGATAATAATTTTGTAAAGAAAAAGAATGAGATTTAACAAGGTTACTTCATATGTTCCAAGGTCATTTGCAAGGCGTAAAATGATTGCTGAATATCGAATTATATCACAGTATTCTTCTATGTAAACCAAGTCCTCATTTTTGATTGAATGTGGAACCAAAAAGTAAGCATGAACAAGTATAACAGGTGCACTTATGGAAATCCATGCATTCTCCATGTACTCTTTAAAGCTTGGCGTATATCCACTGTGGTACCACCTTGCCTCAATTAAATATGATTTACAGATATCTGCCCACTGAAATTTATAGAATTACGAGTTAAAATACTCTCCATTAATCAAATGCAACGGTTTACTCTCTATTATCGTTTTGGTCTCATGCATTTATCAAATTTATCAATTTGGTTAATCCCTTAACCCTTTTTTTTAAATCGAATTGAATATCTACGTTTCAAGTCACTATCAGGTTGGTCATCCACGCCAGTGCCTTGTTTGCCCTAATATGAGCAATTTGATGTTAATTTAAAACATAGTGGACCAAATTGATTAAAAAAATTAGGCACTAATTAATAAATAGTAATTTAAAATATAAATGACCAAATTGACATGAAAATAGTTAGGAAACTAAATTAATAAATTACACAAAGGTAGGGACCAAAATGATAATCTTGAAACTAAAATTATTAAGGAGGATAATGAAACAAATAGCTTCTTACCGCTTTCTTGAGGTATGGAGTGATGTAGTACCCATTCTTTTTTTGGGTTTCAGAGGCGAATTCATTCACAAAGTTATAGAGTGCTAGGAAGCATATTTTCATGTAGTCTGGGAGATTATCAATGGTCTTTGGATCCCATCTAGAATCACAAAAGGTACAAATAACTATTTATTTCTTCTATTTAAAAACTTTCAAGTAATTTTAAGGTAATAGGCAAAAAAAAAAAGTATGATTGAGTGTAACTATTGCTAACCTGTCAATTGCTTCTGTGAAGGACTCTAGTTCTTCCAAGGTTCCATAGACATCATAAACATCATCAATTGTGGTGATTAAGGAATTAACCTTTGTTACCACTCTTCTAAAATATTCAAGATCTGGCTCGAAATTTGTTCCCACGGTCCAAACATAGTTCTCTACCGGCCTGTCCCTTGGAAAACTCAACTTTTCTACTAGGCCAATTCTTTTCCACCATCTTCAAAAATAGCAAGATTTTTTTGGCATTAGTATAAAGCATATGATCAGGTATGTTTGTTTTTGCCCACAGAAATGGTGGAGGCATTAAGTTTTTAGGTAAAGTGCGAGTTTTGTTTATAGAGAATTGGCAGGTGATAAGGGAGTTTTGTACTCTATTTTATTATTTTATAATTGAACATTGCATTCTAAAATTGTGTAGTTTTAAGGCTTAATTAATATGTTTTGTACATTATTCTCTTTTGTCAGAAATTGAGAAAAATGTAATTTAAGGCACTGTTTTTTTATCTTAGAATTGGTAGATTTTCTTTTTTGTTTCTTTTTAGTTTTTTTTTATTTTAATTGCAAAAAAATAAATTGCAAAGAGAATAAATGAAGATTTGAAGGATATTAGAAGAAGATTTAATTGAAGAAGAGATTTGAAGAGAATATGTGGATCATAAAATACAAATTTGAAATCAAATCCAAAAAGATTTGGTTGAAGATTTTGCAGAGGATGTTTTAACGCTGACTTTGTCACAAATTTAGCATCACGATGGAGGTTGAATTTCAATTTGACTTCAACTACAAAGTTATAAAGTTGTAGATCTGTCTCTTAGCTTTAATTAAGTACTTCAATCACCTCAATCCGATATCTGTAGCCAAAGTTATTGTAGTTTTACCAACTGCAGTGTCAGATTTATTCACTTTGGGCCCATTCTCTATAAATAGACATCTTCTCCAAATCACAACTCAATAATTTGCCTCCATAGTTTAGGTTTCTATAATTTTCTCTTTTATTTTCCGCACTTTAAATTTATGTTAGTAGTGCTTAGTTGGTAGCTTCTTCAAGGATTGTTGAAGCCCTAGCATTGACAACACATGCTTTCAATTATTCGTGAAGCCAATTACTTTCTCCATTATTTTATTCAGGGTTCATTTATTTTAATTCTCAGTTATTTTCTACTCTCTTCTTCTCTCTATTTATTATTATGCGTTTGAATCCTCCGTCCACGGAGCAGTAATTTTTTAATACCTTGCATGCGTTAATTCTAGGATTAAGATTAATTTGAGGTTCTTGTGCTTAATGATTGTTCATGATTCTCCCTCCCTCTTCTCTTATTAATAACACAACAATTGCATGTTATTGGTTAGGGTTAATTCTAAATTAATGAATCTTGACGATTGTAGGATTTGTTAGGATTGGTAATTCAAGTTGATCAATGAGAATTATCCAAGCCAGTAAAGGGAATTGGGGATTAATCCGGTTAGATTAATTAAGTTGTGTAATTGGGTAATAAAATTAATATAATTATTTGAGACTGAGATCTTAGTTGTTAATTCTTGTACTAATTAATGTTTAAGAGAAAGTGATCGTGATCTCTTAGGTGAATTGCATGTTAGTTATAGATCTCTACCTATTAAACAACAACTACTTTTATGAACATTAATTTGTGGAACCAATGATTATTAATCCTTAATCTATGAAGAATCGTGTATATGATATTTCCCTTTTATTTTGTGAATTTTAATTTATTTGTAAAAACCATTAAACCCCAAAATTTACTTATCCAAATAGAATTGAATTGAATTGTTTGTACTTCTTTAAGAGACGACCTACGTTAGACCTTTTACAATGTTTTTGGGATTTGCTTAGTTACAAATTATTATTTGACTGCAAACTATAATTACGACACTTTGGTGCGTGTCAGCGGGCTGGTCAGCGAGCTGAAACAAAAATTAAATAAAAAATTTGAAAACATAACTAAAAGTGCACACATCACTACACCAAAGAAAAAAAAATACACATAATAAAATAAAAGAACTCCATGTCCACAAAATAACTCATGTCCACAAAGCCAAAATAAATCAACACAATTTTATGTTTTCTTTTGCCCATTTTATGTTATTATTATTATTATTATTATTATTATTATTATTTTAGCCCCCCAGCCAATTTGCCCTGCCCTGCTTATGCCTGTGTCAACCCAGAAGTTAAATGAGCTAGCTCGCAAGGGCTAAAAAATTTAAGAGAAAAACTAACAAGTGTGCTTAGGGCACTTGTTAAAGAGATAAAAGTATAATGTTTAGAGTTTTTTCATATTTTTAATGCATTAAAAGACTTGTAGATTTTAGTTTTCCCATACAATATTTCCTTTTCTTGCTTCTTTAAAAAGTGTCCTAAGAGCATTTGTTAGCAAAACTTAAAATTTAAATGAGCTAAAGATTTGTATTCATTTCGAAAAAAAAAATTGCGAACTGCCCGCCCCACTCATACGGACTGAGACCATTTTACCATCCCTAGGAGTAATTTTGAGGAGTGTTATAATTTAAAGATCTAATTGAATGATTTAAAAGTTTGGAGGTGTTATTTATCACTTGATTAAAGTTTAAGGATCTAATTGAAAAAATTTTAAGTTAGAAGTGCTGATTTTGCAATTGAATAAAAGTTTAAGGGGTCTAAATACTTTTTTTATATTTTATTTTATAGTTTATTATTCTCTCTCGGTACATCTTTAAAATTAATGTAATACTCAGAGGTTAGGTTCGTTCAATTTTAAAATAATTTGTGATTACATGCATGAAAATATAAAATAGTTTATATTAATAATTAATGAAATAAAATCAATTTCTTCATTTTATAACATGGATTTTCATAATTTAAGTGTTAATCAAACACCTTTCATAATATTTTTTTTAAAAATAGTCATAAATATAATTTCATGCAAAATATCAGTCATGATTAATGAATGATATGTGTAAAATATCAGTCATAATTGGGGTTGAATGATATTTGGAACTTTGGAATTTCTTTTGAAAAGAATTAAAGATATGCCAATTGAGCTACAAAGCTCATTGGCCATCCATCATAGGCATGAATAACCCAAAGCTTATGCATGTAATGTACTTAATTTGAGAGAAGCATTAAACATAATTATTGCTACCATTACCTTGATGCATCCTTCAGTTCGTCCAGGTAGATTGTTTGAACAACGTTGAAATCCAATTTAGCAAATTGAAGTAAGGCAGGACTCATGTTTGGGCTCTTTTCATATGCATTAATGAACCAATGAGCCTCCCATCTAGGAATCCTCCAATGTAATGGAAGCTCCAGAGCATGACCGATTAGGAGTGATAAGTAGTTCGTACCTTCATTCTTGTTCAAATATTCTTTGAGGAATTCTGAGGTGAAATCTCTTGCTTCGTCCAATATAGTTTCATCATCATGTGAATGAAATGAGGCATCATAAAGCGATAACATTCCCTCCACATCAACTAATTCACATTGATTGAAATTACCCATTTCATCTTGAAAGCTAAGGAAAACATCTGCAACAACAAATACAAAAATATAAAAACATTTATTGCATGTGAATCTCAACCAATATTAATAAATATTACTAAGGAGCATCCAGTCATAAGTTCAAAAACCTGTTGATATATCATAACCATGTTGCCTCAAGAGCCTGAACTCGAGTGCCATGGCATATAAATCATTCTTCTTGGGATTGTTCATGGTGTAAATACTGTCCAATATGTTCCTTATTTCATTCTTAAAATGATAAGCCACCCCAAGCCTTTGCAAGGCATCAATAAGCTCAAGTTGATCAAGCTGGTTATCTGTCTTGCAAAGCGTCATTCTTACTTCTTCCCTCAGCACTCTGCTTTCCACTAAGTATACTTCTTCCTGCATTAATTCAAGTACTTTTGCTTAGCCTCATAGACGAAGGAATAAGGTAGCATTCGGTTCATGTTCTGATGCGACAAAGGAGATGGAGGCATTGGGACAGAAACATCTTTAGAGGAAAGGATGGAGACAAAAACATAAAATTATCTCTGTTTCGAGACAATTTTTATGTTAATTTTTGTACCTCTAGAAATGAGAGACACAAAAGACATGTCTCAATAAAATTTAAGTAAATTTCTATGGACTCGTTTAGATTGACTTATAATAAAAACATTTTTTTTAAGTAGAACATTTTTAGTAGAGTTATTTTTTTTTAGTAAAACATATAGAAAATACTTTAAGTTGAATCCAAACACTCTTAAAATTATAAAAAGTAACATGTACCTTATATTCACTACTCAATGATTGAATATAATCATAACCCCAAATAGAAGGTTGGAAATTCGCAAATTGACGACGAATTGTTTGAGCATTATCAGAAATATTGTTTGACGCCCTACATTGAGTTGGACAAGGGAAGTTGAATCTTCTTGTGGCTAGAAACATCGGTGACTTTCTTACTAAAGGAAGAGGCATTTTAGTGAATCTAGGCAGGAATGAAGCAAGTTTTGGAAGATCCATTAGGACTATTAAGGGAAAGTAATGCGATCTGTATGCTTAATTGGGAAGTTGTTTAAGCACTCCGTGGATTTTGTTATGCTATAATTGGCCCCATAATCAAGCCTTTTATATAAGTGATGAGTGCACAACCAACGTGTTCCTAATGTATTAAGCCAATCATTAATAAATGAGATCCTATTCCGTAAAGCCAACCACTCCTAAAAAAAAAGATATCCATAAAAAAGACAAACAAGTAGATTTGGTGATTCTTTTTTTTAGTGTGACATCATAAATCCGTTTGTAATTAGGTATTAAGTGGTAAAATGTAGGGCCAAGGTTCCATAGACATCATAAACATCATCAATTGTGGTGATTAAGGAATTAACCTTTGTTACCACTCTTGTAAAATATTCAAGGCTGACTCAAAATTAGTTCCCACGGTCCAAACATAGTTCTCTACTGGCCTGTCCTTAGCAAAACTCAACTTTTCTGCTAGGCATTTCTTTTCCACCATCTTCAAAAATAGCAAGATTTTTTGGCATTGGTATAAAAGCATACGATCAGGTATATTTGCTTTTGCCCCCAGAAATGGTGGAGGCATTAAGTTTTAGGTAAAGTGCGAGTTGTCAGAGATCTATTTAATGTTAATAACTTTTCAATGAACTAAACTGAGAAACCATTGCAACATACTTTATGTCTAGTAATTTTTAGGAATTAATGTAATGTTACAATATTTAAACTTTTACTGTGATGTCACAAAACTTTCATATATTAGTTATTGATGCAGATTGCGAGAAACCAAAATGTGGATGTTTACTAGCTCGTTAAAAAAGCACAAGATGGTTTTTAATAAAAGCTAGTGCAAATTTAATCTTATAATTTACTTCAAAGCCAGTTCAAACTCATTTTTATGATAAATGTTTTAAGGTAGTTTTAACCATTGCAATAAATATACTGAATTCAACAAAGATTAGCTTGTTTTATTCGTTAAATATTGTTAAGTTAAAAAGATAAAAGGATTTTTTTTTGTGTACAAAGTAACTACTGAAATTATTAAAAAAATTGAAAATAGCCCAATTTTTCAAAAAAGTGAGTTTGCATTATGGACTGAGGGACCTACGTTGCAGGTAATGGAGGTATAATTCCCCACTAGGCCACTGTCCCATACCTTATTTTTTTCCGAAAGATATACGTTATATTTTGGGGATTTGACATTTAGGTGGGTGGGTGGGAGTCTTGAAAATATGAATTGGAATAAGAAATTACGAAAATGTGGAGTAAATTTTTGAAATCGCCACTGTGCAAGGTAGTGGCAATTTCAGAAAATTCGAAAATTAAAAAAAAAAATATTTTAGATGTCTGGAATCACCACAGGGGATAGCGATTTCAGACTCTAAAGAAAATTTAAAAAGTCTTAAATTACCACAGGGGTGACGATTTTAGACTTAAAAAAATAAAAAAAATTCACATGTCTGAAATCGCCACCCAAGAAACCCATACATTTGTAATTTTTTTGAATGGACCACACTATGGGATTACAAATGCATTGAGGCCATATATATGAAAAAAAATCCTTATATTTCATTGGGTAAACAATGTTATTTTTTTATTTATTTAATTGCAAATAGATACTTCAAGTATTTCACTTAGATCTCTAACTTTTATCCAAGTACAAATAGACACCTATTTATCTAATTATTTGAAAAATATAAATTATTAATAATAAATTGATGTGACCCTCTCCATTTACTCTCTGACTAACCTCCTCACCTCTTCTTCGAGGTAATGTTAATTTTAGTGCTTGAAAGTATAAGCGTAAGTTATTTTGGTCCTTAAAATTTGAAAATTAATTTTGTGATCTCTAAAATGATATGTCATAAATTAAGTTAGTCTTTCAATTCATCATCAGTTTAATTTTGTTTTATGTATTTGTCATATTAAATGCGATCGTGACAAGAATTGGGGTTGCAAATGATATTTTAGTACCATTTGAGGTTAAAAATATGGTGATGGCAACACCTAAGACTGTGAATCTCAGTCAATGTTATAATTTCATTTGTAATTATAGATACTCTCACAACCTCATATATAGTCTCAGGGAAAATGTGATGATGCAGTAATCGAAAGACTAATTTAACCTACAACTTATAGTTTCAAATATTAGAAAGTCAAGTTTTAAATTTGAGGGACTGACTTAGACTTATAATTTCAAGAACCAAAATGAGCATTGCCCCCTCTTCGCCCCTCTCCGGTTACTGTCTCTCTGACTGCTCCCCTCTTGCACCTCATCGATCTCCGCTCTCTAATTGTTCCCCTCTTCCTAAAACCTCTTATTCCAGTGATCCTTGCTCGTACTCCACCCTCAAACCACCGTCACCATGGAGAAGAATGATGTGAAGGAGAAGGAGAAGAATGATTAGCGTTATTGAAGGAGATTCTTTTCTCATATTGATAACAATTCAATCATGATTTAATTCTCTCTTATTTTGGTTACCTTTTCTGTTTTATTTGGAGTAATGTTAAGAGATTGATTTTTTTTTTTCTGGATTTAATTTTAAGCTGTTGAAGATCTTCTTATTGACGTTGATGAAAAGAAATTTTTGGGTTAAAGTTTAATTTTATCTATTAATGTGGTTGATGATTAAAAAAAAATTGGAATTTTGTGTGATGTCGAAGATTTGATATTTTTGAATTTTGTGTTGATAATGGTGAACATATGATATTTATGGGTAAAAGGGAGGGAAAGGTGAAGTAAACAAGTGCAATAGAAAGAAAAAATGGCAATTTTTTTCTTTTTATAATTACTAAATTAATTTTGAAAAAATCTATTGCAATAAGTATGGAACTGAGACCAAAACAATTGACTGGTTCATTGTTAACTGCTATAAGTTGTGCGAGAATAGGTTAGGTCATGCGAGGTCATTCATTAAACTGGTCAGATAGGTTTTGGCCTATTGAAAGTTTTTTTTTTGCCAGCCTTTTCTGTCAGGTCTAGTCTATTTTAGACGCTTGACCTAACTTGAAGCCTGATTAGTCGGTTATGAGTAAAATCTCAAATTGTCCCCTCACAATTGGAATACCCATATTGGCCACGCACAAGAAAAAAATAGGATAAATAAGTCCATCGAGGTATCTGTCACATTAATGCCACCTATTTGTGAAGAGTCAATTTTTCAAAAAGTCAAATTATATGAAGGACCAGCTTGTTTGAAAGTCAAATTGTACGAGGCTAATTTGTCTAATCATAAAATTGTGATGCTTCTGTTTGGAGGTTTACTTATAAAATTTCTTTAAATAAATAATATATTATAATAATGTATGAATGTATTACATACACATAAATTAGCCTAACAACACAAGTTATCTATATGGTGGATTGGTAAGGAGTAGTCTGACTTGGGTTTAAATCCTACGTCATTAATTTTTGTGTCTATACAATTAATAAAGGAGATTCTCAAAAAATATTTGTCATTTTGGTGTCCAATATTTTCTTCCACTTTTATACTTTTATAAGTAATTTTTACTTTATTTTTAAGTTATTCTCACAAAAATAACTACTCACTTTCTATCTCTCCAACCACCACCTCTCATTTCTCTTTACGATATCTTTTACTCTTTTCAGTTGTTCATCTCACTCCTTCTTTATTTACACTTTCATGTCTCATTATGTCTTTTATGATCAACATCTCATAAAAAGTTCAGATTAACAGACACGAAAGACTTTGAGTCTAGCCTAAGTCAGGCCCATTTAATTAAGGATTAGATATGTTTTAAGTCTCTGTCGTCATCGTGAGAGTGTTCTCACTTTCTTAATCTCTCTCGTCCTCTGTCCATGACCATATAACCACACACCCACTCACAGCCACCACCCACTCACAACCACCTCACCACCATACACCCCCTCACCACCGCCTCACCACCAAACAAAACACTTGCAGAGAAAAAGAAAACAGATCCAGAGAGATGGTTTAAGCCGATAGAGAGAGATAGAGCGAACCAAAGCCAGTGAGAGTGTGGGGGAAGCTCGCTGCCGCCGGCGACCTACCGTGGCAGCGGCAGCTCCTTCAAGACGAGGGAAAGTTTGCGGAGAGAGATAAAATCCGCAAAGAGAGAGAGACCAGATCGAGAGTGAGATAGAGAACTCGACAAAGAGGAAAGTAAGGTCGCCGCCCCCAGCGATTTGTCCTAGCAGTAGCAACCCCGTTTGACCCTGGGAAAGAGAGATCGCAAAGGGAGAGAGAAATCGAGATCGAGAGTGAGAGAGAGACAGCAAGCCGAGAGAGAGGGGTGGGTGAATTTGGGGATTAGAGTGAATTTAGGGTTTCTTTTTTGTTTTTTAATTTTTTTTAAAATGAACATGGGTCACGGGTCAGGTGTGGGTCAGGTTTTGGGAGGATGAGTTTGTCACGTGCTTATCACATGACATGTCACGTGGTACTTTTAACGACCACATTAATCCATAACGTTTTCTTTTAATGTTAGGAATTAAAATCTATCAAAAAAAATTTAGTGACTAATTCATACGGAAAATTTTTTTCAAAGACGGAATATAAATTTTTTAATTTTAGAGGGATTAAAATTGTATTTAACCCTTTAATTTTATAAAATTTACAATTGGCTGGATCTGGTCAATTTTTAAATGAATGAGGCTAATTGACCCACAAGTTTCACGTGCCCTTTCTATATTCAATAATGTTTGGTTTCTGTCGTTTTTGGCGTTTTGCACTTTAGGATGGTAGGAAATTCTCGAATCGTAACTGTTGAAGATCTCTAACGACGACAACTTGTACAAAGATAACAAATGCAATCCTTTGCTATTGATTATTATTATCTAGTGGACCCAAATGGTGATTTCTTTGGTGGACATAATTTGTGAAGTTCCTGAAAGATAACAAATAATTGATGATAAGTTTTGGGGTGCATTTGGATAAGCTTTTAAAAATATCATACTAATTTTACTTAATTTCTTTTAGTAAAACTTCATTAAAATTTTATTTCGCATTTGTAAGATATTTTTATTAAATTGTGAGAGACATTGATCTCTCCATTTTAAAAAATAAAATATTAATAATTATCCTTCCTATTAATAAATGCACTACCTAAAAATTATACTTCTAATTTTTGGAGATGACCAAACTATTTAACACTCGTTTAATATCTAATTCTATTTTTTTAAAGTAGTTATTACTTGTTTTAAAAGAAATTATTTTTTAAACTTTTTTTAGCACTTTATTAAATTGGTATTTGAAAATCTTTATTGTAAAAGGAAAATTATATTTTTTTCAAGTCAATGCAAATGTTTTACTGTAATAACTTCTAGAATTACTATCATTTAGGGGTCACGACTAAATTGGTCCGCGACATAGTTTGGATCAAAAGTGGTCCCTTAAAATTTATCATTAGAGAAAAAAGAAATTTAAATAACAGTTTAGATTAATAATAAATAAATATTATATTTTATTAATTCATATAATTATTTTTAAAATTAAAAGTAATAGTAGTCAAAAGACAATATCACTCATCTAACATTTCTCATTCTTTTCACATTTCAACCCCCACCACTATCTTCTCACTCCCCGTTCAGCCACTGACAAAGGTCTCCTACCCCAACCAATGGGGTAGGTTCGAGTGGTAAGCGGCTCATTATTACTTAAGCAGATTTCGGGTTCGAGACTTTATGTATGCAATTATTCCCGTTGGGAAACTCATCATCACAGCCAAGTGCGCGACCCAGATCAACCCAGACTAATCAAGGCGAAGCCTTAGAACCGGGCAAGCGGGCGAGTAGGCAATAGTAGTACTAACAATGGTCATACTACTAAATTAGTCAGTCATCAACACCATCAAAACAAGAAAATCTCGACACCAACCCTTTCTTTATTTTTTTTTTGGTAAATTTTTGTTATCAAATTCAGATTAAATTTTCTTTTATTAAAAAGTTTGAGGCATTCTCATATTTAAGACTGAACCATGATTGCGTGATGTCCGCGGGAAGACTGTGTCGTGCCTCGCGATTTCGACGCTGTCACAACCACCCCCGTCATTGCTGACAACTCATCATTCGATTTCTGAAGCTCGTTTGACTTTTGAATTAGGAGTCAAAAGAAAGAACAACATATAAAGTGAAATGAATCTCTAAAAATTTTACAGAAGCAAAAGAACACCAATTTTTCTCCCTTTGTTTTCGAAATTCAAGGCCATAAAATTTACGCAAAAAGGGAAAAAAAAAGAAAATGGGAAAATAATAATTAACAATAGTCTAATAGAAGTCAATGAATTAACTTCTATCTAAATGTACTTTTGGCAAAATCAGAAGCCAAAGGATTATGATGCTATTTGCATCTCAGCCAGGTGCGAATTCTTCAGTTTTTCGTCTGATAATGTATTTTGCAGGAACGAGAATGGGGAGGGAGATTAAAGAATGAAAATGCTTCAATGAGGGTATTTTGAGTAACTTTTCTAGTGACGAACGAAGAGGCAAAACATGTAGGGGATCACCTTAACCATCACCTTGTAATGCTCTTGAGAATTAAATGGAAACGGATCCCTCAATTACAAACACTTGCAGTTGAGTTACATAGTCTAAATTACAATTAAGGCAAGTAATTAAGCCTTTGAAATTTAAGTACGGGAAACATAGGGAAGCTAGGACAAAGCACAGCGAAATTCAATGTAACAATGCACCTCTAAGGCTCATTTGAAGAAACAGATCACCTACAAGAGTGATGCAAGAAATTTGAGAGCATAATGACAAAGCATTTCTAGAAAAGGATGAGAGGGAGAAGAATATTGATCATTCCACTCTCATGACAATCATTGTGGCCCCACTATTCTAATACCGCTTACTAGGCCATTTTATCCTCTTGCCCTTGCCCAATTCGTTTGCTATTTTGTCCTCTCTCATGTGGTCCCCTTCCTCTCTTCACTGAGTGCATCACAATACCTCCCTCATTGAAAACAACCTTGCCCTCAAGGTTGGGGTATAATTGCGTCATGGTATCCTAGTCTTCCTAGGTAGCCTCATGTTTAGATAGGCCTTCCCATCGAACTTTTACTTGTTTTACTTCTTTGCCTTCAACAATTTTCTTCCTTTGATCTATGATCCTAGTCGGTTCAAAAATTAGGCCTTCTTCTGTTTTAGTGAGTGTTAAAGGAATGTATTGCTCTTTGTTGTCTCCCCCAAATTGTTTGAGGTCTGATATGTGGAACACAAGATGAATTCTAGCATGAACTGGCAGTTCCAATCGATATACAACCTTGCCAATCCATCAATTGCTTATCAATCCTATTTTTATCTGCCTACTGCTTCATTTTGTTCTATGCTCGAGCTAAGTTGGTCTTCAGCTGAGCCAATATTGCATCTCTTTCAACCAATACATTTTGCAACTCATTGGAGTCTTGGTTCAACTTGCCATACCTCATGATTATAGCGGGAAGCCTTCCATATAATGCTTGAAATGTAGTCATGCCCGCACTAGTATTGTAAGTAGTATTGTACTATAACTCAACCCAAGGGAGGCACTTGAACCATGTTTTGGGCTGCTCGAAACCCATGCATCTGAGGTACATTTCTAGGCACTTGTTAACTGCTTCTGACTAGCCATCAATTTGTGGATGATAAGCAGAAAACATAGCCAATGTTTTTCCATGAAGCTTAAACAAGTTTTTCCAGAACACACTTGTAAATACGTTATCTCTATTAGAGATTTTGGATTTTTTGCATTCCTTGTAATTTGACCACATTCTTAAAGAAGCTATATTTCGATAACCTGTCCACTACTACCATAATTACAGTGAAGCGAATTTTTGCAAGCTCGTGATAAAATCCATGGGTACGTCATCCCAGACCTGTTCAGGAATTGGTAATGGTGAGAATAGTCCTGCTGGGGAAGTGTTGAGGCTCTTTGCTTTTTGACAAAGTGAGCAATTCTGGACAAATTTTACCACATATACCTTCATTGATGTCCAATAAAATTGAGCTGCAATTCTCATGAGAGATCTCTTTTTTCCCGAGTAACCCCCCACTGTTGTGGCGTGGAATTCATGGAGTATCTTCTAAATTAATTCCGGGACCTGTGGCATTGCTACTCTCTCTTTGAAATAGATTAGGACTTGATTTGAATGGTAATCCTTCTCTTCTAAAAGACAGTTTTTTTTTGGTCATAAAGTGAGTTTTTCTTGGGATTATGTAGTTAAATCTCATTTTATTTTGGCAAAGAAAACTCGAAAGAAACTCAGTTCTTTTTACATTTTGGGGTCTCCAAAGACAGTTTTTTTTTGGTCATAAAGTGAGTTTTCCTTGGGATTGTGAAATATAACCACTCCAAACAAGCCAACATAAATCAATCACCGTTAACAGGAAATAGATCCTCTCATGAATTTTTCCCATGACTTATCATTTTTTTTTCTTCCTTACACCATGGATGAGTCTCAATTTCTCAATTAAAGATAATAGATCACACATGACAAGATCGAGTTATGTGAAAAGTCCACATGAAATGATCCATTCTCCCTTAAAATTTCAAGCATCTTAAAAGGAAGCTCATAAAATTCTTAAAAGGAAGGTCATAAAATTCATTGGTATATGAGAACCAATTTCAAACATGTCGTAACATTGATGATCTGAGGTCTTTATTTTACCTTTTTTTTTTCGGTGTGCACTAAAATGTTATCATTAACCTCACACCTTATAAAAATCAGATCAGATCAGATCAGATCAGATCAGATCAAAACCAAAATCCGGGGGACCTATGAAGGCTACTAATTTTAACCTAACTCATGGCCAGCTAAGAATCGCAACATTAACAGCAGCAAACAAACCAGCTTGGTGTTCAATTGCGTGCTCCAATCAATGCCATGTGCCAGACAAGGTCCAGCACTCGGTTGCTGCAAGGCAAGCCATTCAAAACACACGATTAAGCCTTAACATAAACAAAACTTCTACTTCTAAACATACTATATGTTATAAGGTTTAGTATGTACTAGCTATACGAAAGCAAGGTTATATGCAATTTGCATACACGTACCTGTAACCCCACTCATTGTCATACCACGAAACCAGCTTCATGAAAGACGCACTCAGCCCAATACCCGCCTTAGCATCAAAAATACTTGACCTGTTCAAAATAATTTCATTTGAGAAAAGCAATTTATCTAACAAATAAACATAAATGTACCCAACACAGCCAACCAAGTATATTCTAATCAAACTAATCGGAAAAAGAAAATGAAGGTTCCATTTTATTTTTGGCGAAGTAAAATCTGTTTAAAGCACTTATAGGAGCAAAATGTATCAACTAAAACTAAGATCAGGTGCTATAGTCTCTCACTTTCCAACAAGGATTACATACATAAAACCCTCCCCCATTTCATCTGTAAATGAAACTAAAAGATGTAGACAAAACTACAAGCAAGAGAAGTCACAAATATCTACCTCGAATCACCGACAAAGTCATTAGAGACAACATCCTCGTCTGTGTATCCAAGAATTCCTTTCAGTGATCCCTCTGAGGCATGCCTTCATTTTCACAACAGCAAAGTCTTAAAATTCAACCAAAAGCAGAGGGACAGTAGAGAACAATCCCAACTGGAAAGTGTACAAGAAGAAAAAGAAGAATAGACATACTTTATGGCTGCTTTAACATCTTCATATGAAGCATTCTTTCGAAGCCGGCAGGTTAAATCCACAACTGAAACATTAGGTGTAGGAACACGGAATGCCATTCCGGTGAGCTTTCCATTCAGCTCAGGAAGTACTTTCCCAACAGCCTGTGATTTCATAACCAGAAAGTCAATCTCAAAAATCTATACTGAAAGTAGAAAGCATATATTAACTATTTTACTTCAAAGCCATCCATTCTCTTGCCTTGGCAGCACCAGTTGAACTTGGAATTATATTTTGAGCTGCCCCTCTTCCTCCTCGCCAATCCTTCATTGAAGGACCGTCTACAGTTTTTTGCGTTGCTGATTGACGATAAAAACAATCACATTACCAAGGCCACATGTCAGCATATAAAGGGTGGTTTAACAATAAATAAAAAGAAATCATAGGCTATATTAACAAATGTGTAAAAGAGACCTGTTGTTGCATGCACAGTCGTCATCAAACCTTCAACAATACCAAACTCTTCATGAACCACCTGAAGAACAACACATAGAAAGTATTAGATGATTTTAAACAATTTTCTAGAGTAATTAAATTAGGGACAGATGGAGAAGCACTACTTTGAATTTATTGATAAGGACTTTTGGTTTTCATGTCAACCCCCAGATGATTTGTTTGTAACGGAGAGGAACTATCATTAGACTTTAATTAGTGATGAGTTTTCTTGTTTCAATAGTTATTTTTAAAATTTTCAAACCCCTGGCCCCAATCCAAAACAAAAAAACACAACTCCTAGATCCACCTCTGAATAAAAAATAGAGAAAAACATATAGTCTTAGACACTCGACAGAAAGCTTTAAAAAGGCTTCCCATTTTTGGATGTCACAGAAGCACTACAATTTTTTAAACCTTCTAATTTTCCTTGCTACTTAAGGAAGTGGAGCTACCTATTAAACCCCTCCTAAGTCATCAATCGTTCATACCATTAAATTACAATAAAACATTGTCATAATAGAGCAAGTCAGGAGTTCAATAAAGTAAAGCTTGGCATTACAGGATGCAATCAAACCTTGGCAAGAGGAGCAAGACAATTTGTAGTACAGCTTGCATTAGAAACAACGTCCATGTTTGGCTTGTATGTCTTCTCATTCACTCCTACTACAAACATTGGTGCATCAGCAGATGGAGCTGAAATTATGACTTTCTTGGCACCACCCTACAGTGGAATAAGATAAAGCTGAATTAAGATCTGAAGCTGGTGAGAGTAAGCCAAAGGAGGGAGGGCGAAATACACAGGTAATTGAAAATATTAACCTTCAAATGTGCTGAAGCTTTCTCGACTGTTGTAAAAACTCCTGAAGATTCAACAACAAAATCAGCCCCAAAATCACCCCAAGGGATCTCTGCAGGGTCTCTGAACAGAAAAATAAAAATGCATTCAGGTAAATCCAAATTTTCAAGAACTCATTCACACCTCCAGTAATGATGTAAACCAGTAAAACATATATGTAACATCCATTTCATATTTTAGCACTCAATTCAACATACCTTCTGCTCACAACTTTAACCTGCTTCCCATTAATCTCCAAAGTAGAATCGTCAAGAATCTTAATGGTTCCCTTGAATGGTCCATGAGTAGAATCATACTTAAACATGTAAGCCTGAGAGAAGGAAAAGACAAATTATAACGCAAACTTCATGCATATAAAACTTGGAAGTATAAATGAAATGAACGAAGCAGCGCAAACAAAATAAAGTAGCTGAACATCAACCCATCCATATCCCAACTTGAGAAAGTATATACAACAA
This sequence comes from Nissolia schottii, assembly GCA_003254905.1. NCBI lineage: Eukaryota > Viridiplantae > Streptophyta > Magnoliopsida > Fabales > Fabaceae > Nissolia > Nissolia schottii. Next base: position 158,711 of record QANU01091140.1, on the reverse strand, counting down.
CATAGAGCTGTTTGCAATCAATATATTATGGTAAAATAATAGAAGTTACCTCAAATTGTATAACACTGAATTGGTTTGTAATAATTAAATAATGCTTGCTTTGAAAATAGGTTAAAAGTTGGTTCAATCAGTTTTTCATCATGGTAGGAGAGGATAAGGTGATACCATAATAGTTATATAGAGGTAGAGAGAGATAAAATCATAAAACCAACTTAAAATTGGTTTTTTTTGAAAAAACTAGTTTCAGGCTGCAAATGGTTTAGATAAGGTATGGATAAAAACTATTTTTAGAAGATTTTTAGTTACCAACCAAAGATTTATTTTACTAGACCCACTACATGTCTATTTTTTAAGTTTGCCAAACACCCAATAAAAGAAAATTAAAGAAAAATGATGGATTTCAGAAGGAAGGTGGAGTATGTGTGTACAACAACAATGCACACAAATTTCTTATATGTTTTTGGAATCTATTAACATTAGAAAAGGTGAAACTAAAAATATAAATAAACAACCCCAAAATAGTACAAAAGGCAAGAGACATAAAACAACACAGGCTACAGCCGCAGAACATCCCAATTCAATCAGCAGAACTATTCGACATAATATAAGATTGAGTTGCAGTAGGCCTCCAAGATCAGAGAATTGTATGATACAAATCTAAATCTTTAGCATCAAAAGATAGCTTTTATCGAAAAGTAAATAAATAAGAATGTTTGGCACAGATGTCATATGTAAAGACACACACGGACAAACATAGATTTAATTTACTCCGCCTGCTCAACAACCAAATAGTGAACAATATATACAATAAGCAAAACAATTGAGGTAATTGCACATACATACCATATATTTGGCATCAATAAAAGGATCATTAATTGCTACAACATCAATATCATCCCTGGAAGTAGCTACACGTAACACCAACCTTCCAATTCTACCAAAACCTGCGCATTTCAGCATAGAAGATATTCACAATCTCTTAAGACAAGATGAAATAACTTCAAAGAATATGCTCACGCTTTACAACAAAGTTTTCACCACATACACAACTACATATTAGAAATATACCCTTTACCAGTTCTTCAAGCTAGAGACATAAAGTATAAAACATACTCTCAAAGTATATAAAAGTTTAAAGGTAACCACAAAAGTAAACCAGCCCCATCAACAGCTAGATAAACCCTTCAACAACTTTTGAAGTTTAGTAGCATTATGCCGGCAAGAAAAATACTAACGCAAAATGTAATGATGGCAAGAGGCAATTCCTTTAAAGAAAAACTAAAAAAATGGCTCCCTATCCATATACACCAGAATCCACAAATACAATTTTAAGGAATCTTAAAACATACACTTAAACCTAATGAATGTAAGCTATTGCACCATCTAACACCAAATCATCAGAATGCTTCTTTCAAGTTCAGGTTGTCAAAGCTCTCATAAAGGCTATTCTTAGCCTTATGACTCATCCCTAAGCAATGAGGAACTTAAAATGATCTAACAACAGGATCATCCTCAAACTATTCAAATTTCATCAGATTTCATAAAAAACAACCCATCAAAAAGGAAAGTACCAATTACACCTAAAGCAACTTAACAGTTCAAAGAATCTCTATGAACATTTTGAACATGTCACTGTCATATATGACAGCAGTTACTTTGAATATATACGTTGAGGGATTCCCACATCAAAATTGACACAAGAACTACTCATAAAAAACGAAGCAACTGTTTTCAAGACCATTCTTATAAACTCCAAAAGTGAGCTCCATGTACAGTGACCATCACATCAAAAATAAAACCTGGATAGCTTTAAAAAAAGGGTTTGGAAGCCAAAGCTTATAATCATTCAACGTCAATGACAAAATGTTTGACACAAAATTGGAAGTGCCCAAAAATAGATATAAGAAACAACAAGAGAATTTTCATAACAAGAAACTCACCATTAATCCCAACTCTTATTTTCCCAGAGCTCCTTGATTCTGAACAGATCAGACGAGATAAGAGTAAGAATCAAGAAATAGCAAGTTAATCACTCTAATCTGTACACATAATAACTGTCATTCCTACTCTGTACGGGAAGAGGGATTTCAGTTGCAGTGGCTTTGATAGGCTGGAGACTCCAGGCATTGCAGTTTCTGATGAAATAGCAATACATCAGGATTAGAATTAGGAATAGTTAAACAACGAACCATCGACAGAACAGAAACAGGCCCAGGAGTAAAATAAGGTTCCTAATATACTCTTCTGTAAAAGAAGTTAACACTGTAAAAAGTCCAAGCCACTCAACTGTAACACTATCGATTCACATGGTACTGAAGTTCCAAATATGCTGTTCTGTAACTTCTTAGCCTTTGAATTACAACTGGAAGCACTGCATGAAACCTGAATCACACACGTATATACATTGATCAGCTGTTATATTAAGAATTAAGAAAATACACACAATTCACACAAGGAATGCAGTAGCCCTCAAAAAATCAGGGACATAAAGTTTCTTTTATGTTTTTATTAATTTCAACTGATATGTTTTCCTTGAAAATTATTAAAAACGTTAAATGTTTCCTATTTTTTCAAAATTGTACGAAGGAAATGATCAATCTATGACAAGAGCGCGAAAATAAGATGGCATCTATGTCACGATTGATGAAATTATCAACTAAAATGAACGATAAGAAAAAAATACGCTTAGTGTCTAAACCATTAGAAAGAAAGCACTGGCAAATCACCACAAACAATAATTCAACAGAAAACTGTTCAAAGACGCTCTAATCGTTCAAAAGGGATTGAGTTCCGCCACATTTAACTGAGCCAGCTTATTTTTATCCTGTTCCACGTAATTAAAAAATATCATCAAAAGTTCTTAAAACTGCGATTATTTTTATTTGTCCCGTGTTTTCTTCGTAACCAAATAGAGGTCACCAAATCCAAAACCGAGTTCAAAGTTTCTGAGCACGAATCAAAAGCACATCACAGCACAGTCGAAAGTTTTCCTCGTGCTTTTCCGAGGAAACACATAAAAAAAATAAAGAAAAAGGAGAAACGTAAAAAGGAAATGAAAATCGAAGAGAAAAAGAAGGTCGATGATGAAGAAAAGAGAGCCAGGAAGAGACCTTGAAGCGATCGGCGGAAGAAGGTGACGGAGAGAAAATCGCAGATCTGAGGAGAGAAGAAGCGGCCATTGGAGAAGGTGAAGGTGAAAGGGAAGCAAGAACCAAAACCCTAGCGGAAACAGGAGAAAGGAAGCTCTTCCTAGTTATGATTGTTATTTTTAACACCAACCAAGAACTAGCACGAGGAGAGAAAGAATGAAAAGAAAGAAAGAATAGAGAAATGAAATGTGCGAATATATGGTGCCGTATTTTATATGCAATTTCCCCAGCGGAGCTTCTTAGGGACCCTACCCCGCCCTAGTCTCTTTCTCTGTATGAAATTGCGTCACGGTCACAGATACTCGGAGGTGGGTTTAATCCTATGCGGATGGGACTAAACATGAAGAGTGTAGACCCTTTGCCAATTTTGGTTTTGGAAAAAAACATAAAAAATTCTTGGAAGTAGGTGTGCATGGTCGGTAGAGGTGTTCATGGCCCGCCGCCCCGCCCGACGGCTCAATTCAAGTCCGAGCTATTTGAGTTCAGTTTGACTGGATTTATTTAAAAATTAGGTTAGGAATCCCCAAATTAAAGATAGTTATGTTGTTGTTAAGGACAGAGTTGTCCAACCTGACTCATATCCCCATACACCCGCACACATAATTTTCTTGTTATAATTTTTTTTTTGTTATATATATATATATATATATATATATATATATTTTGTATTTACACCATATTTTTATTATCCTTATTTTTAATTCACATTTTTATTACTTATTTATTAGTTTACTAATAAAAATACATTCTCACTTTTTTCAATTTATTTTTCCTAAAAAACATTAAATTATTTTAGATTTCGGAATTGAGAGACCTGATAATAAACCCCAAAACTTCAAGAAAAAACCTTATTCTCATTCTCTTTTTCATTCTCACTCTCACACCGCCAACACCAAGCCTCCTCTTCTCCTTCCAATAATTCACCACTCACCACCTACAACGATTTCGATTGTAACCATCGATGGCAAATTCAATTGTAACACCAACAACGACTTCAACAGGGACAGTAGCAACAGAAACCCTTAGACAACGATGACTCGACCCTTCTTCTCCAGTGGCTTGAATATTATTATGTTGTGTTGTTGACTTGTTAATATACTATATATGTATATTTTTTTCAAGGAGTTTAGTGTTTAGTTGAGAATTTGGGATAAGTGTCAACTTGGGTTCATTCATTGTACATGATTTTTCTTGTTCATTTTGTTGGTTATGCCCCCAAAAAAAATGTGCTTCTAAGAAAGCATTGGTCCGAACCACACTATCAAAACTTGATTTAGACCTAGTCTTAATTTAACCCAAACATAATCGGTCTTTATCGGGCATAAAGTCAAGTTTGGACTTGAAATTTGACCTGACCAAAATATAGAGTCAAGTTTGGACAACCCCAAATCCATTATAACACGACCCATGAACACTCTTAATGGCCGGGTTAGATCAGACCTAAATATGACTCAATTTTTTTTACCGGACTAATTTTCAAGGTTTAACATGGTTCAACAATGACCTAATTAATAATCAAGTCAAACCAATTAAGCCTGGCATTGAAAGTACCTTTAAAAGTTTTGATATTATATATAGCTAGTATAGTACTTGTGTATACACAAAATTATTTGGATTTATGTTTTAGTACTTTCATTTATAATAGACTTAAACATATAAAATTAAGTGACAGTTTTTTAAGTTTATGAGAATAATCTTATTTTAGTTATTTTAAATTTATATTATGTAAAATATAATTTATATAATAAATTATTTATCATTTAGATATTTTAAACAATAATTTATTATTAATTATTTATTATAATTATTATTTATTATATTAATTATGAATAATTTTAGTTATTATTATTATTATTATTTTTATAAATATAAAATTATAACAGAGTAAAGAAAAACTTATCATCAAAATTTAATTATATCGTAGGAAGCACAAAAACTTTATGAGAATGTTGTGTCTCCGTGTTCAACACACTGGAAATTGATATGCAAAGACACTCGTCCAACTCGCGTGTCGTACATGTCCGAAAATGTCCAATAAAAAAAATCATAATTAGCCATGTCTGAGCTATATTCGAACGTTTTTTGAGTTGTGTTTGTAAAGTGTTTGAGTAAAAAAAATATTTTAAATATTAAATAATTTATAATAATATGAATACTTAGAAAATTAGCAAGTATTGACGCATAAAAATATATATTGAATGTTCCATATATTTTGACAAGAATTTAGAAAGTATTAAAAATTAGTAATTTGATATCAATGAAAGTATTAAAATACTATTATAAATATTTAATTTACAGTTATATATGCCGTGTTTGCGTCTTGTAAAATTTTAAAATTGGTGTGTAGACGTGTCATGTATCGTGTCCCTTGTCCATGTCATGCTTCATATCTAATCTTAACTCCCTAAGCTTGATAGAATTATAAGTCATTTGGACTTATAAGAGCTTGTTAACGTATAAACTAATACAATATACTGGTGACATCAGACAATGGTTAAGGTCATGTTATATTTATTAATTACAATCTAACCTTATAAAATACACCAAACATATCATTATGCATCCTTTATGTTTATCAAAAAAAATAATTATGCATCCTTCTTAAATGGACGGTTATGATTTTGAGTGCACTAAGTAGAGGAGTTGGCTTGATAGCAGAGAAGTGTATTTGCACTGAGGTGAGTTTTGTCGTGAAGTGATGAGCGGGAAGAGGATTATTGCGACCTTCCCTCGAAAGCCACGTTGGACAACTGTGGGCTCTTTTGGGCCTTGATGGCCTTTTTCTTTTTTTCTTATTCTTCTTTTAATTTTATTTTAATTTTTGTGTTTGGCATTTTCTCGTATTTAGATTTGTAGGCGATTTTTCTGTCACCGCTTTCAACGTCACCGGGTTGGCATCTTCTTGCATGTTTTCCTTGTCTTATGTTCGGTACGTCCATTAAATACAGTTATTGGCACCTCCGGATTTCTTTACATTTTGGCAATTTAATAAAGATTAATGTTAGATATACAACCTAAATATTGTCAATTTTGTTGTTAACTCATGATTTATCTAGTAATATTAAGTACACAAATTTTTACATATACATGCATAAATTTTTTTTACACATGCATAAAATTTTTTAAATACGAAATAAAATCAAACCAGATCTGCAGCACATTAAATAATTAAAAATAATTATCATATTCTCTCTCCATCTTCCCACTTACACTTTAAGCACATGAACTCACTTTCTACCATGCACAAACATTTTAAAGCATATGCACAAACTTTTAAACTGACGTTCACAAACTTTCCAATAATCAGAAATAAAAAATATGACGGAAACGTAAACGAAAATAAAGAAGAAAGCTTTTGTATTCACATGCACAAACTTTTAAACAATAATACATAAACTTTTTTATACATATGCATAAACTTTTGACTAACAAAACATGCACAAACTTTTGAACAAACGCGCACAAACTTTTGAACAACAAAAAATAACGAATATGATGAAAAAAAAATAAAAAATCTTGGATTCATAAAGAATAAGATGAAAACGGAAAAAATGATGAGAGATATTGGGGAAGAAGAGAAAATAAAGAATAAGAAAAAAAGAGAAGAAACACATATTAGAATGAGTGAATTGTATAAAAATTGACAGATTTTAGATTGTATACAAAACATTTCTCATTATAAATTAAGATGTTACTTGCCTTTTCGTAAAATCTTGCCTTTTCGTAAAATCTATTGAAGTCATTTTTGTGCTTCAAATCTACTTTTACTTAAAGAGTTTAATTACTATTTATTGACAGTATAAATTTTTTTTTACACTATCATCCAATTAAAAATTATCACATAAAAAAGTAGTTGACTCTCTTACCTATTGCATGAAAAATTATGCATTTTAAATAATTTGATTAGATAATAGTGTAAAAAAATTTATACTGTCAATATATAACATTTAAAACAATTGTTAAGAGCCCATGCTCACCTCCCACTACAGATGGGAGCTCACCTCCCCCTACCTGCACTCGTTAGTCTAAGGGGAGAGTTCCAAGTACCCACGTGAAAAGAAGGTCGCAACACAAGAGTTGAGAGAGAATAGCCCACTAAGCATGCTCAAGGTCGCAAGCCCAAGACCCAACTCAGTCAAGGTAAGAGCAACACACCCTCCTCAACGTGCTTATCAGATTGCAACCAACTCTGAGATAAACGGGGTAAGATAAAACTCTCAGATAAAAAGAAATCACTATTTGAATTCCCTGCGCTGTTTCTCAAACTGATCGACCTGACTCACCTATAAAAGCACATGACCTCAGGTCATCAGGTATCACTTGTTCTCACCCTCAAATACTCACCAAAATGTTTGTGTTTACTTGAACATTAGAGTATCTTTATAGGTACACCCTACTGACACTCACTCACACAAGGAATTTAGTGTTGAAGCTTCTGTCAAAGCACTTCCTCATCCATCTATTACTGTGTTCAGATAGTTTCGATCCCTACTCGAATTACTTTAGAACAAACTCTTACTTAAAAGTAATTTTTAAGCATTAACAATACCTAATAATACTATTTGTACACCCAAAAAAATTTAACATGTGCGGACACCCACACATAGAAATAAACATTATAAAATAGATAAACGAACATTACAAAATAAAGAAACATATATTGTTATCGAGCATTTATGCATGCATAGATACGTATATGTTTAATATTTGCTTGCTTATGTGTTTGATAATGATTGTTTCTATGTTTTGTGTATACACAAACACACATGTGTTTAATATTGTTTGTTTATGTATTTGATAACATTTGTTTCTCTATTTTGAAATGTTTATTGCTCTAAATGATCTACACATTATGTCAATTTTTGTGATATACAAATAACAAGACTGAACAATACTAGTCTACTTAATTTTTCTTGTATTTTTTTTGCATCATAATAAATGAATGATAACTAAGTAGAATTATAATATGTTTGTTTTTAACCCTATTGATAATCATGTTATATCAAAGAAGACCAACAAAGTTTAATATATTTAACAAATGAGCATTTGATCAAATATTTAACTATTCACAATGGATATAAAGAAGATTTTGTTAAGAGATACATGTCTACTTTAATAATTTTTAAGCCTTGAAGGGAGATTTATAAAGACTAGTTTGTAAACTAAGATTCTAATGATGCTGCATAATTTAAGAAATATAAAATAGAATCTGATTTAATATTAATAAACTTATAATTACAAAATACGTAAACACGTGTGTGCTGCAGATACCAATTTTGGTGGTCCAAACTCCAAAAGCCAAGTTCGCCCTTTACTAACACGAAAGGCCCTTTTCTTTGGTATGAAAATTTTCAGCTTGCAGACTGTGAATTGATATATTTATTAATGAAATCGTTTTCTATTAAACACTGATTACAAATTGAAGAAATCATTAAGAGATAAAAATATTTTACATTTTAAACTAACTCGATCTATAATATTATTTTTATTTAAATATTATTAATGTCTAAGTATCTTTCACTTCGAAAATTAACATAAAGAATGTTACAGTTAAAAAAATGTATTAAATTTTCTTTCATTATAAATTTGTGCATATTTATTATCTGTAATATTGTACTATAAAAGAAGCAACAAAGAACCAAAACATCCACAGTGGAGTTAACATAACCACAAACGAGACAACAAAAATCAAAGAATGATGGTTTCAAGAAACGAAAAAATAAAGATAAATGAGCTCTAAATCTAATTGATTTGAGGCTTTTATCTAATAAATAAAATCTTAAACAATGAAAAAGATTTTACTATTGAACACTTGTAGAAGGATAGGAAGGCGCATTGACGGAAGCTCAAACTCAATGTTCCTTATACGAGAGAGTGGCGATAGGATATACTTGCAAAGGCACTTCGATACTCAAGTAACTACAAGGATTTTGGTGAGTACTCGAGAGTGAGAATAAGTTATACCTGGTGACCTAAGGTCATGCACTTTTATAGGTGAACTAGGTCGATTAATTTGAGATAGAACGCGGGGAATTCAAATAATGGCTTCTCCTTATTTTGGAGATTTATCTTACCCCGCTTATCTAGGAATTAGTTACGCAATCCACTAGGTTCGTGAGGAAGGTGCGTTGCTCTCTCCTCAGCTAGGTTGGGCCAAGTTGGGTTCATGGTCTTGGGCTCGCGGCCTAGAGAATGACTATTAATTAAGCTATTCTCGCATAGACTTGTGTTGCGACCTTCTCCTCTCATTGGCATTTTGGAACTCTCCTCTTAGGCTGACGAGTGCAGGTAGGTGAGGTGAGCTCCAATTACTCCTTAATGGGCGTAGATCTTTGAGCCCTTTGTCTTTAATCCGTAATAATAATTTTATGGTAATGCTTGATAATTTTAAAGGAAACAATTAAAAAAAATTAGTACTAAGTATCATTCATAAAATTATTAAAAATATAATTGAATTAAATAATTAGAAGGCTTTAAGATATCTCTTAACATTATTAAACGCTCTTCAATAATGTCAACTTCCCAGTTCCAAGCCAAAAATTGTATCTATGACTGTAAAAAAATGAAACCGCAAAAATATTTTCGTTCGGTTAGTTCAAAGTGGGGTCGGTCCCTACAAGATGTTGAGAGAGGCCCGTGATGGAGAATTCAACACGAGGAGGTGTGATGATTCAAACATAGGCAAAACAGAGCAAAAGCACATGTTCTCTTTCCTAACACCAACGGTCACCACCAACCCACCCAACCTATAATGAGAAATAATAAAAAAATGAAAATAAAAATGATTGTGTATTGGTGCTCTTGGTGATGGCTGGATTTGTTGGCTAGCAAGTTGCTGGCTTGGTTAGCTGAGATCAACCGCACATCAAGGTCCAAGTGTGTAGTTGACAAGAAATACTTGTGAGTTTATTGATCACATTTAATGCATGTTTCATAAGCAGACAAATATTTCTAGTAATTTACGTATAGATGCAGGGGGATGGATTGAGACATGGGTTTGACCCTTTTATGACACGAGTGGTGTTATGTGTAAACTAAATATTGTACCAACATACAACCATTACTATTTTAAATACACTATAACTCATTATTAATAAAATAACTATTTTCTACTTACCCAATAATTATGAGTATTTTTACGTATAATAGTATGTTGACTGTACGTTGGTATCCATTTTATTGTACACATAAACTTTTTCTTTACGACACCGTTGTCAATAAATTTTTACATGTTTCTAAAGTATGTTTGTTATAAAAAAATTATCAGTAATTAATTATTTGTTTCTATGAATTGTTTAACCACTGCTTATTTAAAAGGATAGATATATTTTTGAAAATATATTTAATTTGCTCAAAGGATAGATATTAAACTCGACTCGACCCAAAACCAATGACCTGAGCTAGTTTGCTCCGAGGATCGGACATGCAGCGACGTGAACCGGCCTCACTGGGTTGAACCGTCCACGGATCAGTGCGATTATCAAAAACCTTCCCAAACTTGCAAAAGTCAATTTATTCAGACGGCCTAGTCATAATATGATGTTTAATTAATAATATATACTCTGTATATAAAATGTATTATTATAAATGAATTAAAATATCATGAGTACTATTATTTATTAGATTCTTACCACCAAAACCATGAGTGCTATATGTTATTATATCCAAATAATAATATATATTTTATACTAAAAGTATGTCAAATCGTTAATTATATTTTTTATTTGATTATATTTATTTTTATTTTAATATATTTATTTAATTATATCTTGCTCAATGAGTGACCTAATAACTCACTAATTAGACTAGTGATCCAATAATTCGATGGTGCGACTGAATCTATTGCCGAGTCGTGTTTGATAGCTATGACTCCAAGATGATTGAATAATTCGACCGGTGCCTCGAGGTCAGAGTGAATCAAAGTGTTCTTATACATGTATCTTGAATATTTGAGAGATGTCTCAGTTTACATGTCTAAGAACCTAAAATTGATTTTTAAGTCTTGAGAAATTATGTTGTCCCCCAATATTTTAGATAGGGACAAATATTATATTTATATATATAAAGGATAACAACATTTTTCTTCTTTAAATTAAAAGAATGATATAGTTTTCTATGAATGCCCAAAATGTACCCTTGAATCCTACACCACTCTCAAAATTAGGGAACGTCTTACTAGACACGTGCCAAGAGGCGTTGACTGAACACCGTGGCATGCCCAAGTGTCGCTCTATGAAATGATCATTGCCACAAATATGTTTGCCATCTTTTACAAGCCTCAAACTGATGGCAATGGTAAATTGGTAATGGCCCAATGGCGATTCACCCCAACGCCTTGTTATTGGCAACAATTGCTCACCTCATGTAACACATACATTCTTCCGTTGTAGTCACCCTTAGGAAGAGAATACATCCTCAATCAATCTCCTTGCAAAAATCCTTCTAGCTCTCGATCACCACGTACACCATTAGCTTCTTGTAAGTATGTATCTCATCATCTAAATTTTTAATCACTTATTTTTATAATTTTATTTGTTGTTATTTGAGGTGCAATGTTGGTTGTGCACAATTTTGTTGCACTTGATCAAATTCGGATTTGAGGGTCTTTTAATTAAGAATTGGGATACAAAGATTTGCTTAAATGATCTCTAGCATAGGATCTCCAATGTTATTAATTTTACAAGGACTAAATCAACCATGTTTATTTGTGTAGCAGCATTTATTCAATGTCTCGTTGTTCAGTTATATCACTTGTCAAAGTAACCGTTGAACGAGGCTTTGTCAAAAGCTTTGTTCTGGCTTTGAATTTCGTCAACCTGCATTTCTTTTCTTTGTAAATAAATGATGTTGTGCTACGTAGCATGTCATGCCGTTAACTATTTTTCCTTGCAATTTAATTTGAATTTATTTTCAAAGTGGCAGTTTCTATTTGATAGTAAAGAGATTATACTTGTTAACCCAATTTTCGTAATCACTAAGCCAAGTAGTCCTCTTTTGTTGGGAAACATATGCTGCGATGTAGATATTAAAATCATATTCTCTCATTCATCAAGGATAATAGTTGAACAATACCTAAAAATACTTTAGTTTTTTTTTTTTTATGAATTTAAATTTTGAATCCAAAGGTTGTGCTTTCACATAATGCATTTGGAGTTGATGACCTCCCAGGTCTCTTTCATTTTTGTTCTATCTCTATTTCTCTTCTATCTACTTGACCTTTCCACTTAAATATCTATTTCCCCATAAATTATTGGTCGTTTTATGTTACCCTGATTTTTTCGGCTATATACCTTTACTTTAGGATCACTATTTTATCTGTAATGTTTTCTTAGCTTTAATAATTTCATTATATATAGGTGTGTCATATATAGGACTTGATTCATTGATTTCATATATATGTCAGGATGGCCGTTAGCTTCAGCTATTGGGATGATTGTGTTAACCCCATTGACTTGGAGGCAATGTGGAAGGTACTGTTAGAAAATTTCAAATCCATAGATTTCATTGTCAAGATCTTGATTAGATGATTTTAGAACACCATTCATATATAATGGATCTTGATAAATGGAAGCATATATATGTGTTTGTGCCAAGATCGATAATAGTTGATCTTGTGCAAGATTGTCCTTTCTATATATACCCTCTTCCTTAGGCAGTTAATCAATGGGGGAAACTAGGAGAAACTGAAGACACGACTATAGGTGATGTCTCTTTAGTTTCCACAAATGTTTTGTGAGAATTAATTACCCAACTGGACTTATACCATAAAATGTCAAACCTTATATACTTTATATCAGGTGCGTAGGTTACGGTTAATCATTTATGGACTATATATCCTACCAACTGGTCTTATAAAAACAATATAAAATAAATTTAATATTGTGAGTTCACATAAAGATTTTCCTTTTAGGTACCTGAAGTGTGTGATGAATGGTTAAAAGCTGGAGAGGTGAGAGGTCGGAAGGTTCATATCTCACGTGATCCTGATGGGCAGCCATATTTGACACAAACTGAAATGAGGGTAAAAAACAATACTTGTTGAAAGTTTGGCATTGCTTGGTGGTTGGCTTCTACTTATAATAAACACGTGTTAATTTCTTAGTAAATCTATTACAAGACATTATTTCTATCCTTTTGTGGGATTTTTTATAAGCTACTCATGTCTTTGATTTTTAAATTTTCAAAATAGCTAAACATACCTAGAAAATTAAGATGAAATATTTATTTGTTGAAAGTTGTAACTTATCCTTTTTCATGTCTAGTGTGATACTTATTAAGTATTAAATAAAATGCTTTTGATTAATCCCAAATGTTCAACTCCTTTTTAAACCATATTTTGAAATATTTTTACATAATACAACAAAAGTAGCATTTACGAAATAATTGCAATACTAAGATTAACAAGTTTTGGTTATCTATAATTGGTTGTTTGTCCTTACTAAGTACAACATAATTATGATTTATAAGTTATTGGTGATCATAGGTTGATAGTACTGTGTATATGCATAACCAGTACTGAAAATGATGGTATAATACTGATTCCTTTTGGATTTCTAAATACTTCTATTTATATTATATTTCTGGCACTTCATTATATTATTATAGAAATGAAAAGTATTGAAAGATCCTTATTTTCATTACATGTGTTTGAAATATCAAGATATGTGCTAGATAGTGATTATGTATTATGTTGTTTTTTACTTTGCTTCATTTTGGGTATTTTTCAGGCAGTAGCTGAAATTGTTATCGGCAAACACTTTCTTTCACAAATAGATCCTGTATGTCTTCTTTTAAATTCTTTTATCATATTATTCCATTGTTTTTATTTTACAAGTCATGAATAATACTAAATAATGTTATTCAACATATTAAAATATGGTGTTAGAGCTACTGAAAGTTACTGACTCTTCCTTTCGAATTAGCAACAATGACAATAGGGAACTGTAAATCTTGAATTCTATATGCAGTGTTTGTTGCACGAATGCAAATCCTTTTTTAAAAATCAATATCAGTTATTTATAGGAAATTATGGGAATATGATTTTCATTAACAAATAATTACAAGGATACATACATGAGTATTTAACGATGTATACAAGACTTTGTAACAAACAAACAAACTTACTCAGGCCAAACAAACAAACATAGCTCTTCAAAATTCAAAATCAAATAATATAGTTACAATAAGAAAGGCTAGTTTGACTCAATTAGTTATGACTCCTACGTACACACCCCCTCAAGATGGTGGTAGCTAGGTGACCGAACACCAATCTTGTCTAGCAGAAAACCGTGACGGAAATGAGACAAGTTTAGTGTGGTTTAGTGAGGAGATCTTGGGAACTTAGCTTATGTGTATTCAGAAAAGAAAGTTTTTCTTTGTTTTTAATTGAAGTTAAAATGCATGTTTTTGTGAAAAGTGTTCCTAAGAAGCTTTCATAAGGGAACTAGTCTCTTGCATGATTTTTGGGTCATTACAGAGCATCTGTGGTAGGCGTCAAGTCACATGAAGTTGAAAGAGGAGTGGAGGCTGATTTGGCATCCTGCATGTGAGTTGAGATGAGCAAGTCTCTGATATAATAATGTTGTGAGAGAAAAAGACCTTGAGAGGTTGGAAGAATTTCCAAGCCTAGAAAGTGGTTGGGGTTGCCAAGATCCTTGAGAGAAAACTTGAGGGCAATAGCTATTTGAAAGCTGTTAGAAATGTTGAATTGTTCCCGCATTAACAAAAGATCATCAACATGTATAAATAAGAAAATAGGTAGTCATATTCATTCTCGCGGTTGTACACAAACAGAGAAGCATCAAATCGAGAATTAACAAGAATTGACAAAGCTGAGATGCATGTGTAGATATATGTCCTCAAAGATGCAACCATGAAGGAATGCGTTGTTGATGGTCCATTTTATACATAGACCAACCACGAGATAAAGCAATGCACAACCCCATTTCTATAGTTTGAAGCTTGATAATAGGATTTTAGGTCTCAGTGTAGTCGATACCAAGCGCTAGCTGATGAAACCCTTTAGCCACTAAGCGTGCTTTATATATACCGAGCTATATATAAAACCACCAGTGTTACTTTAATACAGAAGATGCACTTGTTACCAATGATGTTAAATTGTGATTGCTTTGAGATATATAGGAGACCATGCACCATTGGCAAGCATAACATTGAATTCTTCAGACATATATAGCTTTCTGCCACTCAAAGTGTTTTAAGGCTTAGGAAAGGCAAGATGGTTCAATTGGGTCAGCCATGTGAAGCAGTAGCTTAGGTTAGAAGATACCTTTTTCAGCTTGGGTAACCATGGGTTGAGGAGGTCCTGATGAGCACAAAGGAGAAATTGCTACCGTGGAGGAAATGGAACTTTGGAGTGCACGTACGAGATTGCATGATTATTTCATGGTGAGGTTGATTAGAGTTTGAATTTTTATTGTTGGAGCGAATGAGTGCAGATGGGATAAGGATGTGGAGTTATTAGGTGGAACTGAATTTTAGTGTAACAGTGGGTCCGAAGCATGAGGAGAAGTGGAGGAGGTTGAATTTAATTAAATGGGGGGTAATTAAGGAGGACATGTTTGAATTTGAAATGGTTTGAGAAAGATTAGGAGGTGCATGGGGACGTTATGGATAAGCTTGTGGGGTTGGGAGGTGAATTAGATGAAAACAAATTTGAATGGGTTCGTGGGGTTAAATTAAAGATAAGACTTGTTATAACGAAATCTCATGTTACAAGTGAAGCACTAGACAGGCAGGTGGGCTACATCGAGGAGTATAGGAATAAATTTTCAACAAAATGCACATAATGACGTGAAGTGTATAATTTTTTAGTTGTTTTATTAAAACATAGATATGCACTTTAAGTGGGACTATATCTATCCTAGAAAAATACATGGTTGAGACTTGGGAAGGAGTTTGTTATTAATATATATATGGAACTAACCAGGGAAAACAAAGACATCAAAAGGTAACATATATAACTTGGAGCAATTGGATGTACAATTGAACAAGACTTCTAAGGGTGACTTCATGTTTAAACCAGGGGGGGGCATGTTTGAAAGTCATATGACCAAAATGATCAGGGTTGGGAAGCATGATGTAGAAGACAATGGGCAATTTCAAACGTCATTGTTTGAGTTTTATACATTCACCACCATTATGAGAATAAAGAGTTTTAATTTTGATGTTTAATTAATTAATGTCAACAAGAAATTTAAAAATTGGGAAGATTTGAGAGACATTTGATTTATGCTTAATTGGATAAAGCCAAACATGCATGCTTCAAAAAGTGATCAATACAAATAACATAATAAGAACAACCATTTATTTTTGTCCATAAGTAATGAAAAGAGTGATTAGCGTACACAAATGAAATAGGGGAACTATCTTTTGTTTAGAGTTTAGACCCTTTAACTCTCACTAATTTGAAGTACATTCATGTAAAATCAATAATTTTAATTGTTAGCAGTACCGTTAGTCATTAGTTTATAAGGTGCACATTAATTCTATCCTTCTTGCAGAGCATGATTTGCGCCATTGCTGAACTTGAAAGTGATAGGCAACTACTTGTTATGCGCTCTAGCCACAAATCTAAAGAGCCTAATATGGGACTCATGCAACTCCTACCAAAAACTGTTGAGTGGTTGATTAGGTATATATTGGCTAGATGATGTTAGTTTATTTCATGCACGCCATGGCCACAAAAGTTCTTTATTTCATTATTTTATAATTATGGTCACTAAGGTTAATGCAACTTCTTACAGTGAATTAGGTCATTGTTACTACGTAGAAGAAAGGGATAAAGATTTTCTATTCCAACCATTTATTAATGTATATTTTGGGGCTGCTTATATTAAATGGTTGTCAGACTTCGAAAACAAGTAAGTTTTGTACACATTTATGTGGTCCATTTATATATACATTGTGCGATAACAATGATTATTTCTCAATGGTTGCCATGATTGCTAGTTATGAAATAACTATTTGTTTCCTGCAGAGAAAGAAGTGAAGAGTTTACTGTAAGGGCATACAAAGGTGGTACAAAGAAGGCAACTCACAAATCAACTTTGCAATATTGGAAAAGCTATCTCTCAGTCAAAGGAAGTCTACCATCTAGGTGTTTTCTCCTTCTTAATCATTGATAAATTGTAGTTAATCTTGCACGATAAGGAGATTGTTTATACTTTGGACATGCATGATATATAATGAGCACTTTGATAATTTTGTCTATTAATATTCGTTTCAAGACCAATATTTTTACAATGAACCCATAGAAATTCTAGGATTTGTTTGCTTTATGAAAGATTACTTTTCGTAAAATAATTTTGGCGTGTAATGTATAAGATGTCCCGTTTTCCTTGCTTGATATACAACCAACAACGACAATTTTGTCTTGTGATTTATTTTATAAAAAATATCTCTTCTATGAACAAAAAGAAAGAGTCATTATAAGCACATGCATCAATTTTTAAGAGAATTGTATTAATTGATGATACACTCTGAAAAGATTTCCTCAATTAAAATGAGTTCTATAAACTATTTCTCAAAATATTTTTATGACATTCTTTCAGTTTTCTATAAAATCATATGGAACCCAAGAAACTAAAGTTAATGTAGAAGCATATGGGAGAGCATAATTTACGTGTCTATGCTTTTCAGGTTTGAACTCAGGGAGCTCAAATTGAATTAATTTGTTCAAACTTTTGATTGTCTTAATCCTATTACTATGTCCTTGTGCAGAAAATCTATCGATGACATTCCTCCACTCAACAATATTTTAGCTCTCACTCCTTCATCAGAAAACTCAAAAGGTCACTCATTCCCCCGGTCTAACCCCTACTTTTTAATGTTTTATTTTTATAGATTGATATGCACAAGGCATTGACTGATCTCTCTATTTTGCTGTGAATTTGATATTGAGGCTCATTCTAATATTACATTGATCATAATAGGCCATCATTATTTATGGCCGTTAGCTTAGTAAGTTGTTAGATCAATTAATTTTATATTTTCAAGCCAGGTCTAGTTTATTAATTTTAGTGTTTGAAATTGGCTATTTGACTGTGTCTATGTGTGAGGTATAGATTTGTGGCTTTTTCTCATTATGAATCATCTCTCCCAAAAGTTTAAGTTGTTGGATGAAGATAGTGAAATAAATTAATATCTTAACATGACTTATCATGGAAGTATAAGTTGTTAATAATTAAATAGTTTGTAGATGATCATTGTCTGATGATTTCTCATCTACTTCGTAAGCGAAGGAAATGCCCTTTTTTTTGTGTAGAAAGTTTTAGGAACTTCTTTTTTGAAAGGTAATGTTGGATTCTCTATTTTATAAGTTCAAGTATATTATAAAAAGGATGACTCAATGCATGAGACCTTCGCAATTGTGGAATCTAAGTAGGGTAAGATGTATACAACCTTTCCCCAATAGCAAAGTTTGTATTTGTGAGTAGAATTCATGGCTACAAGATTACAAGGAAGCAACCTTGTACCAAGAATCACCCTCATGTTTAGTTCATAATGTAGCAAAATAAATTGCTCAAAACATAATATCTTTTGAAAAATTTTCATTTTACCTCTCTATAATCATTTCGAAATAGTTTTCTTTTCCTTTTCCATTTTTCCATAAGGCTTTTTTACCTCAACATTGAATTGTACATATTGTGTCAA
The DNA here is from genome assembly GCA_003254905.1 of Nissolia schottii. Classification (NCBI taxonomy): domain Eukaryota; kingdom Viridiplantae; phylum Streptophyta; class Magnoliopsida; order Fabales; family Fabaceae; genus Nissolia; species Nissolia schottii. Next base: position 139,890 of record QANU01091140.1, on the reverse strand, counting down.
GATAGTTGTGAAGTAAATGGTTGATGGTTCTTTCTCAAGATTATGCCTTTGCTTTTAAGTTGATGAGTATCATCAGATATTGATTCTTTTTCTTTATTCCTTGTCACAAATCCAAGTCACATACATGTGGATTTGAATAGTTTTAGTCCCCGCTTCTATGCTTTTAATCTATTATAATATATAAATCTTAATACCAAGCTATACCATAGAGCCGCATAAACTTTTTAATCCAAGTTGTCACTCTATGGTCACAACACTCCCTTTCCCCTTCTTTTTCTTAGTTGTAACTCTTCTTAGTATTACAATCACATGCATCACGCACATTCATTTTTATCCTCACACCTGCATCTCTCAAATCATAATTGTCTTACGTTAATTGTTATACTGTTCCAAAATTCTCATAACAAAATATCATCATTTTCTTCAAAAGTCACTACCCTCTCAACTACTTCAAACCTTAAACCCATATATCCCAAATGTCTGAAACAATATTTTGATCCATTAAAAAAATTATTTTCATCCCACCTCACTTCACCTCAACCTTTGTGATCTAATTTAAGCCATCCACCATGACCTCCATGCTATCTTTGTCACCACCCTAATAATGACACTACTACCTCCCAGACAACAAGCCACGTAGCCGCTCAATGACTTTTTTAGAGCAACTACCTCCAGCCACCAGAAAAGCTGAATGCATAGTTATTAAAATCGCGATTTAACACGTAAAATCGTACGATTTTACGAGTTTAGGTTGTAAAATCGAGCTAACTCGCATGTAAACTCGTTTCTGGGTAAAATCGGGTAAACTCGGATAAACTCGCATAAAATCGCGAGTTTACTCCCGATTTTACGAGTTTACCCACAAGGCAGTTTTTTTTTTTTTTAAAGAAACAAAACAAGTTTGATATTGTTTTCCATAACTATGAGTTTTTAGATTTAGGTCATTTAAGTATTTTAGAGTTATCATTTACAGTTGCGCCTACAATCGTGCTCCGTTGTTCTCCGTCGTTGCTTGTCGTATGTATTTCATCCTTTGCTCAGGGATCTTTCCCACCAGGGTGCGTGACCTCTGCATTGCTATTTGTGCTTTAGTGTTCTATATTGAAGACATCATCGTCACAAATTCGCTTCTTGTGATGTTCAGTAGTCAATACTATGTATTATGTTATATGTATTATGTATGAATTGAACTTAGAACTCATGTATTTCATCTTTATTTGTGCTTTGTTATGGATATAAATGTATTTATGAATTTCAAGTTTTATTAAATATATTTTTGTAGCATAATAATTTTTTAAAATATTTTTTTAATAATAGGTAAACTCGTACGAGTTTACGATCCTAGTTTACGATCCGAGTTTACGCAAGCTCCACGAGTTTACTTCAACTCGCGAGTTTGATAACCATGGCTGAATGTTCTAGATATAGTTGTTGCTTGCAATTGTTTGCAAAAGAGTCAATTGATGTCTTCAGCAGTAGTAGTTGCTCCACCTATGCTACTATGTTCGAAGTGCCGATATGATTTGCTGTTTCAGCAACATAATGAGATCCAAGGTGCCATTTTGCACTACAACTAAGGGGCAGTTTCAATCTACATTTATCAAGATGGATGTAAAAGTTGCTAGACATAAATGAACTTGTGTTGTGATAAGGCCACTAAATCAAGGTTGACTTTGCATAATTGATTTGATTTACATAAACGTACTCATTATACCTATTATGGTTCAACTAATTAAGGGAGTATATAAGAAAATATGGAGCAACAATAAATACCTATTTTTTGGGTGATTTTTATATTATTTTTAAATTTGGTGTTTGATGTAGCCTTATTTTTTGCAGTTTCCTATTATTAAGTTATGTAGACATTGTATTCTTTTATTTGATTTTTTTTTATAAGAACAATGAAGATTAACTCTTTACAATAACATAAAAGCAGTAGAAAAATGGAAGATATATAAATTTAGAGATATTGCATATTAGTTGATATGCTAATCTTAAGATTCCAAATTCTTCGCCCAATATTCCCTATCTTTCTTCTCTCTTTTCCTGTTACTTTTCTTTTATATCCTTTCCCATTAATATGAGAAAGCAATTAGCAAAGCTTAATTATAAAGAATATGAGTGTGATGTTGTACCGAGATAAAGCTTCCTCGAATAGTAAGGGACTCTAAGTTTCCTTGGTATGTCTCCGATGCGGTGATGAGGGTACCTGTAAGCACTACGACGCTCAAGTAAGTCTCTATATGAGTGACTAAAATCAAAAGATGGGTCCTAGGTGATACTTGGTAGGTCGGTCCTTTTATACCTGAGGATATGTTCTCTCAGGGTCGTAGGACTGACGCTGATGATTTGTTCATGATTCTGGATTCTTTTCTCGGCAGTGGGGATTTCTCCGTGATATCGGATTTCCCTTTTGGTCCGGAGATTCCTCTTTGGGTCCATAATTTTCTCTTAGACCCGGGACTGAGGTCCATGGGGGTGGGATAGGCCTTTGACCTATGCTCCGTGGGGCCCATGAGGAGGCCCAATCAGGTTCATAAATCCAGTCTGTAGCATATGTCAATAGTAAGATATAGTATGATTTTATACTTACACAGTTAGCATTGATACTACTAGCAAAGTGTTGTGAATGACAAGTTTGATTTCTACATATAAATTTTGCAAAAAGTATTTGTTTTCAGAGATGAAAACATGAGCAAGAGGTTTTGTCAAGGGATATAAGAAGAAGCTTGTCATTGTTGACTATCTTAGTAACAACAGTAGGCATGCAATTCTTAGAAGAGACATAATATGTTGTTTCAAAAATTTAAATAAAACTTAGTTATGTATAATTTTTTTTCTTAACCTTTTATTTTATTTACACTCTTTTTGAAAGTTTGATATGTAATCTACTCAAAATGATATAACACATCATAATCTCATTTAGTCTCATAGAAACTTATAGAGAGGTTGAAAATCAACAGGAAACTATAACTTTCATTTTATTAAATTAAAAAAAATTCAAAGTAATAGTACTAAAAATAAGAAATTTTTGGAAGGAAATTTGTAAAAAAATTATCAATAATAAAACTATTGAGACTCATGTTATCAATCAACTCTTGATCACCATTGTATAATATTATCATATCAATTTATTAGGCTTAATTACATTATTAAGGTAGAATGTAACTTTCTTTACTTGCACATAGCGCGGGTCTAAGCCTAGTTATATATTGAAAAGGCTTCTTAAGTCCATTCTTTGCTTGCATTACTATATAGGATGACAAGTTTTTTTTTTTTGGCTTGTTTCATATATATGTAGATAAAAGCAATGACGTGTATTGGGACTCAAGGGCATCTCAAGAAGACATGCAAGATATGTGGAATCATCCTGAGGTTCGAAAAGAGTGGAATAAATCGAAAGAGAGATCAGGAAAGGTGCGTCTTTCTCGTGATGACAAGTATGGACCATATCTTTCTCGGGTGGAATTGAAGGTATGCATATGTTACTGCAAATAATTATTCTAGTTAGCTGTGCTAATAGTGAACGAATAAATTATTTTTCATTACTTGGTCTTCTTCTCTATTGCTTCTCCCTAGCCACAAATTATGAAAATAATGATTACTTTAAAAAGGGTCTTTTGACAGATTGATGAGATGGCTTTTGCTATTTTGTTTGATGTTTCATTTCTTGTTTGTTTCACTTCGTTATTTCACATAGAAATTAAGGATATGTTATACTATGTAATTCAAAGTTGTTACTGATACTGAATAGGGAAGAGACTCAGAATGGAAATTATACTCCAATGATAAGATTTCACAACATGAGAACTAATATTGCTCATAAATTAAGGACATTTTTTTTTGTTCTTTTTAATTAGTTTATTCTTTCGCCTAGCCAAAATGCATTTGAATATGCATGAAGTATGTGAGCCCTTACCATATTAATTTTTTCTTACAGGCAGTAGCAGATATAGTTCTATCTAAATACCACCAAACAAAGAAAATTAAATCTGTAAGTATATTATAGTAGTGTTACTTTTACTAGAGGTGTTTGATTGTATCATAATCTGGAAATGATTAGGATAAATGCAATCCCAGTAAGATCAATTAACTACTACATACATTAAACATGTTAAAAAAACCCGAGAACCATTTTGGTTGTGAACAATTTGTGTATGTCTTGAATGATATCATAAATAAATAAAATAACACATTAAAAAACTTGGAGTTCATGGATTTTGCCAATGGTAATATTCACTACTTTAGTGTCCAAATGTCATTACATGACTATCTTCTTCTGGAGAGTACTTAGTTTGAGCATCTTTCTATATTGCTTCTAATACTATGTCTTATGCATATGTTCTTACTTGGCATTATCTTACAAGGAATATGTCCAAATGCTTTTATATACGCTTCTATAACTTACTAACTAACTCGTTAATTGCTTCTAACCAACTCCTTTTCTGTAAAATGAAAAAAAAAATTCATTTTAGAGATTACTCCTTGTAACTCTTTCTCTTAGTATAGACCCTCTCATGGTTTTAAATTGTGATTGTTAGTAATTGTGATTGCGGGTATTGCACCATAAAATCTTTGTGTATCTGCACAAAATATAAAACAACTTCTACTCTTGAGATTTCAATGTTTTACATTTTCAATCACATGTACAATCTTGGAGAATTTTTTCATTTCCCTTCTTGTTTCGACTTCAAAAAATTTTAGTTGGGGAGCCCTTTTCTTTATTCATCGAGAGTGCCCCTTCCAATTCAAACCTTTCTTGCTGGGAATAGAAATTTTCAAATGGCCACTTTTTTTTGGCAACATGATCAAAGGAGGAGCAGCAGTTATGAGATGTAGCGATTATATTTTATATTGATTACGAAGCTTTCATTCATAGGAGGAGTGTCTCCCCTCCTTTATTAAATTAACCAATGCAGAACTTGTTTCACACACGCAATATATAGTACTTTCAATCTTTATTTTTATTTTAACCTACAATTGTTGGTAATATATGAAATGTTAATTCCATCTAACTTTTATTGAATATTGTTTGGTGCACAGGCAGAACTATGTGCCATTTCAGAGGTTGTTAGCATGCGTTTTCTACATGGTGTTGGAGGACGACCTGGAATAATGGGGATTGACTACTCCACTGCTTACTGGCTTTACTTGTATGTATCTAATAAATTCCCTATTAAACTTTTAGAGCATGTATATACTAAAGTATATGTCTTTGAGTGTGTATCTAGATCGTCTACTAGACACTAACTAATCTAACTTGAGCAGCTGGGTTGACTGAATCTGGGTAAAGCTCTTTCGCTATAGTTTTCTTTATTTGCAAAACCCAAACTCGAAACCTTGAAAAATAATGTTGAAACACTTGAATAAATCAAGCATTGATTGTATAAAATATATTTTTTAATCTTGTCAATTTTTTTATACATATTTTGGGATTAGACCATGTCCATTATCGCCATATCAAAATGTATTTGAATACATTATTATTCATTGACTTTACAAAATTAAAAAAATTAAACTTTCAATTTCATACTATTATTCCAGAGCCATTATTTAGAAATCTGTTGGATACTGCAAGTTTGCAACAACTACCTTTGATTTGCAATTATATAGGAAAGAATCATCTAAATATTGCCAACAATGTATATACAAGTTTTCAAGTATGCTCTTATTTTACCCTACTTAAATAGTGATACAGATGTGTGTTATGTCTTATTGCTTTCTTAGGGAACTGGGCTATAGGGCTTATAAACTTGAATCTGCTGAAGATCTGAACAATCCATTTGTGTCCATGTACTTCGGTGCGGCCTATGTAGCATGGTTATCAGAATATGAAGGGAGGTATGGCTGTCCAACACTCCATAGATTATTCTTTCTTTGTGAGGGTTAAATTAATTATCGGTGTAAAAATTTTCCAATTTACATCAGTTAGTTGCATAAGGTGATCCATGTATGTGTGTGTGTTTTGTTCCAAACTTCCAATCTCTTGTATTATAATACTAATTATTAATTTTGTTTCTTTGATGGGGCAAAACATCAAATTACATATATATTATTTTTACAACTACAAAAAATATACAAAAATTTTTGGGGTACTAACTCCACTAGTTCCCTTTTGGCCCCATCCATTCATATAGGAAGTGGCTTTGAGGGGAACAAGTTTAAAAGGAAAGAAAGAATAAATGAAAATCTAAATATTTTTTTATGGGGCATGAGGTGTAGTTTATATTAAGGTAGGTTAATGACCCCTTCCAATTTTTTAATCAGAATTGAAATCATTTGTCCCCATTTCCTTAGCCCTTTCACTTATAAGTTGATAACTCACACTACTCCATCCATGATTTGATGTATGTAACATTATAAGATTAAGCTTATCATACTTACATCTTTCAAAGATCAAAGTACATGTTTAATCTAAAGAAAATGGATTAATCTTGATCCTTTTTGTCTTGATTGTTTCTTTTCTTGTTACTTGCTTATCAACTCATATTCAATTCAATGATTCTAATTTAGGGAAAGGACTCCGGAGTTTGTAGTTGAAGCATATTGCATCGGGCCTAAAAATGTGAACCCTCAAGATACAAGTACCCTCTGGCTAAAATTTGTGGAAGCTCTTGCCAATTACGAAGGAAAAAAGAGGTACAAATTTTGTATCCCCATTTTTTCAAAGGAATAATAAACATCACAAAGACAACTCATCTCTTTCTTTTACGGATGTCAAAATGAGCCTGACCCATTTACTTAATTAAATGGACAGACCAAACGTATAAAATTTGGTATGCAAATAGCAAAAGCCCGTTAAGGCCTAGCTTATTTAACCTGCGAGCCAAACTGGTCCATTTAGTGTTAACGTAAGTACAACTCACAGACTAACTCGTTTAAATGGACAGACCAAACATATAAAAAAATCAGCTCGCAAATAGTAAAAGCACGTTAAGACTCAGCCTATTTAACTCGTAGGTTAAATAGACCGGGCCTAAACAGGTCGGACTGACCCATTTGACAGCCCTGCTTTCTTTCACAAAATATGTCACTTTCATATTTTAAAGAAAATGTGAGGATCCCTACCCTAAAAACAAAAGAAACTAAGACAAAATTACCTTTTTGGTCATCTACCTTTATTTGATCGCCTAGCTTTTTGTTTGCACCCATTTGCTCCTTTACGATTCAAATAACTATCAATTTGGTCTCCTAACTATAAATTTCATCCTCTATGATTCAAATTGCTATCAGTTAGGTCTACTATGCTAACACACAAAAGAACCAATTTAAATCCAATTTAAAATGTGGAGGATCAAATCGACAATTAACGGATCAAATTGATAGATTAGATAAACATAGGAGAACAAGTTGATACAAGAAAAGTTGTGGGACAAAATTGACAAATCAAATAAAATAGAAGAGCAAAAAGGTAATTTATTCAAAATAAAAATATTACCTTAAAAAAAGTCTTTTAAAACATAGGATAATCTTATTAAATGGATTTCTCTTTGCAGGAATAACGATAGTTGCTCCATCATGTAAGGTTACGGTTGTCTTACTAGTTATGATTACATTGGCATCTACATCCCAAGTTGTTGTATTTTATTTGAGAGTTGTGTAATTGTAATTGTGATATGGAAACCAATTGTTGGTGTTATAGGAAAAGAAACAATGAGTATAAAAAGAGCGGAAGAAAAGAAACTTATGCTTCGAGAAATTACTTGCACTCTGTATAGAATTGATTGTCTTAGAAGTTTGTTTCGGTAAATTTAAATCAACCATTCAAATTAAGTTATTCATTTACAGAAAAGGAAAATTAATACAATTGAGATTCTAATCATAGTTCCAATATTGCAGCTGAAAAAGAAATGAATTATTGATCATTTAAGCTTTTATGATTTAGTGTCTCCAAATGCGTACCAATGTACATTTATACCCTACCATGAGTAATGTTCTTTTCTCCTAGTGACAAGCTTGAATATTTTTGTAGGGAAAGGAGTCTTGATTATTGAGGTTAATTATTATCCACTAAAAGTGTATAGTTTTTTACACTATCATTCGATGAAATCATTAAAGTAGTGGGAGAAAGAGTAACTATTTTTACTTATGTAATAAAATTTGATTTCATGATAGTGTAAAAAATCTTTACCTATCAGTGGATAATAATTCAACTCTGGATTATTTCTCTAACTACAAATGAATGAGTTACCCCAGTATATGCTTGTTCTAAGGAGTTTTTCAATATGGTGAGCCCAACTAAGAAAATAACAAAGTAACACAATAAATATGTGTAAGTGTAAAAACAACTGATACAAGAAATTAATGCGGTTTGATTAATATGTCCGAAATATCTTAGTGTATATTTAGGTTTAAGTGTGTTATTAATTTTAAGTAGATGCACACAGAACTCAAAGTGAATAATGTAAAGGAAACAATTAGCTTTTTTGCTACTGTCAAAATGGATTAAAACTATTTAAATTATATGCTAGCGATCGTACTTGTTAAGCCACATTTCTTATGAATAAAAAGGAATTGGATGAATATGAGAACGATGATGATGATGATGAAAATGGTAATAAGAAATAGATGAAAGAATGATAAACAGATCAATGAAGAAGTTAACAAATGTTATAGGAAATTGTAATGAGATGGTGATGTAGTGGGCAACTTGAGTTTACACTTTAGGCCAAAAATTGTTGTAAAACTAAATTTTTTAAGTGTAAAATTGGTATGTAATGTTGCACACTAAAAAGAAGTTATTTGTAAGAGTCCTCTTTATATATATATATATAGATAAATTAAATTTTGCTATCCTTTTATTTTTTATACATTGTTATAAAATAATAGAAATATATTTTGGGAGGGTCAGCTACAGTATTCCGAATTGGATTGGTCGGATCCACTAATAGTGAAGTCTAGATACTACTGCAAGGAACAAAAATAAAACTAACAACAAAAATGTGGTTGATCAAGGTGGTGTGGATCTTAGTCCCTCAACCAATGGTCTCAAGTTCGATCACTGACACAACATTTGTTTCAAGAATATTTGTTTATTCAGAGGAATGAGCATTTGAGAATGTTTTATTTCTATGTTTGTTTTAATTTATAAAAAATTATTTTAAAAAATAAACCATTCTCAAGAAAATTATATACCTAAGTTTCTATGACTTTTTATTCACACCTCAAGGGTTAAGAATATTTTATTCTCGTGTCTTGGGAATGATATTATTGTGCAAAAAGACCAATTTATCCTCAATTTTATTTCACTTTCCTCCCCAAGTTTTTTATCTATGCGCACATTTACTTGTGGTTCTCACTATCTATATAACCATCTGCAATATTATTTGAAAATCAATTGGTAACTTTATATCTCCCAAAGATAGATAATTGTATTCATTCAATCAACAAACTAATTAAATATTGAATAAATAAGAGTGTATACCTCAATGGATATAATCTACTGAATAATTAGCCAACCATTTGATGACACGTGAGTAGGATATCAATACCTATCAAATTAGATGGGTACTGAAGGAGAAACCTTCTTGTCGACTATTTTGCTTACATTTCAAACTTAATTAATTTATTTTTTGTATAAAATAATTTAATTTGAATGTATTTGACATAATTTTGAACTACCATTTTAGAAATATTTTGATGTCCTTTTTGACTTTAAATAAATATGCTAATAGAAAGAAAAATATCAATATGTTAAAGAAAAAATTATATTATTTGAATTTTATAAATTTATATTTTGTAAGATACATTTTGCTCTTAAGTGTAAATTATATTATTATAAATTTTAATTATAAATGATGGTAAACATTTTTTTGTTTATTTTTAATAATTGCTAGTATTGTTAATCTTCTCCCTCAATATAATTTTAAAAAATAAAATATTATAATATATAAAAAATTCAAGAGTTAACCTTTTCTTATGATTTGCTTGAATCGTTTTATGCTTAATGCTAGTTTTGTTTAGTGTCTTGATCTTGGCTTGAGACTTAGTTGTATGAACGAAAATTATATTAATTAAGTTGTAACCAAGTTAAGATTAATCCGCTATGCTTAACTAGACTCAAGACTTGAACGTTGTGAATGAATAGTTACAACCATTAGACTCGGATCTAAATCATTTATCTAACCTTGTTGGCGTAACGGGACTAGAAGTTAGCCGCTTTAACATCTGGAATAATTCTGGCATACTTGTTAAGGTTGTGTAAGAAATTAACAAACTTAACAACAGAAACCTATGATCTTTTCATATGTGAAAGCAATGTAAAAGATAAGACCTGATGGCGGAAAATCAATGAAATGATAGTTCTATGTGATAAGTAACTGGCTGCATGAAACTATGATATGATTAAAATTCCCAACAAGCTCCGGAACTACCTCTGATTTGTTTCCTATTTACTTTTATGTTGTTTATTTACTTATTTTAATTATCAAACTATTTATCAAATCCTTCACTCTATTGTTTAATTAAATGAACTCAAGAATGGTAATTTTGCAACTCTCTGTGGTTCGACTATACCCGACAATACTGCAATTGGATCCCTCGTAGATCTGAAAGCCGTAAAGTAGGATATATATATATATATATATATATATATATATATAAATTTAATTTGAGCAACGCAAAGTGCAAACAATAGGCTTTCAACGAAATTGGCACAGTTGTGACAAAATCTAAGTTGTGTCAAGATTAGAGGAAGTGCTATTTGGCTTTCATCACTTATCTTGTAATTTTATTTTCTTTTTCCTTTTTCTTTTTTAATTCAATTATGTGGCCACAAATGGCCCAAGCCACACAGCCCCCTGGCCTATAAGTAGCCCTCATTGTTCTTTATTTCCTCACTTTTTCATCTCTAAGTCTCTGCTCAAAATTCGTTCCGTTCAGAAACCCTGCCGTTACGTTGTCAGAATCCGGAAACTAGCCAGGAAAGCTACACACCAGGGAAACCTTACCTCACCCTCCAAATCATCCACAAGACTCTAAGGAAGTGGGTGAACTTAGCTTGCTCACCTACTTGGTGACTTCTCTGTGTTATGTGTGATTCTGTGAACTGATGTGTATTATGTTAGATATGCTAGGGTTATGATGTATTGATGGTTTTGATATGTTGGTTGAGTTGAATGCTGTTGTATTGTGATTGTTGGAACTTGTGGAAATGCCCTAAGAAGTGGACATGGGAAAGGGATGAAAGAAGAACAAGAAAATAAAGGAGGAATCCTAGGTCATGCCCAGGGCACTGAGTGGCCTTCAGGGATCGCTGAGCTGCCTTGGGCATAAGGCCTTAAAGGAAAATGTTTTGAAACTATGCTGTGACCTAGGGGCTTCAGGGACCGCTGAGCGGCCTGAAGAATGTTTCAGGGAAAGGTTTTGAAATAAGATTTTGTGATCTGGATGGCTTTAGGGACCGTTGAGCGGCCCCAAGGGGGCGCTGAGCGGCCTAAACCATGGTTTCCCATGGAGGCCTGGACAGGGGTGACTAAGTGAACCGGGAGCTCTCGGGGGTGTTGCACAACCCAAGAAACTCTAGGTAACGAAGCTAACCTTAACAGGGGAATGAACGTTTGTAAAGTTATCTTGGGCTGCATGCTTCCAATAAACACTTATCCGTATGACTTATGTATATGATTATGTTTAATGATAAAGTGCATCATGAGGACCGGGTTGTCACCTAGGTGTTAGGACAACCTTAGATAACTAGAAGTAATCACTTAATGTTTAAAGATCATAATTGAACTCTAGGGAACAAGTGATGTTCTAAGAAGCTTCCGGCCACATGGGTCCGGTGTACCTTAAAGCAAGTACATAGTTATAAAATCGAATATACAAGAAAACAAACATAAGTTCATCACTCTTTGGTTTTGTCCAAAAACTCATGATTGTTTATATTGGATTCACCATAGATCATATGAACATCATTAACTTAATAAACACAAAATCTTAAGGTCATGAATGCCATAAAACCAAATATACAAGAAGAGAAACATAGTGTCATCCAAACCTTTTTTCAAGAGAAACCATTTCAAGAACACACTTAGCACTTTGCAAGGAACTCATAATCAAGGCTAGAAACAAAAACACACATGAACCTTAGATTGGAGGGAAAACCCTAATCTTTCCTTACTTTTTCAAGAGAGGAAAAACACATTTTCTTGAAAGAAAACTTAAAGGAAACTCAAGAACATAGTTAAAAACCAAAGCAACATAAGCTCTTCTAAGTGAGGCTTGAAAATCGAATTTTTTCATGTTCATGGATGGTGAATGAAATTATATTTTCATGGAGAGGAAGAATAGAGGAATAACATATCCAAAAATAAAATAAAATTAAAACATAGCAAGAGATAGTTGCACAAAAGTGCATAGTAATTCACCTAAAGCTCAAACAAATTATATCTTCTTTGAGAGGATGAAGAGAGCTTCAATTTGTGTGAAGAAAATATAAGGATTTGATGTGCTTTTTGAAGGTGTTTAGGGCTATAGAGGTCACGATTTCAGGTCTGGTTTGGAGAAGAAGATGAAGCTTTGGAGAGCTTTGGAAGGAGAAAAATAGTGTGCTGATTTTGTTGCTTTGGGAGCCCTTGAGTTATGTAAAAGTGAGATGTTAAGTGTGAGTAAAAGCAATATAGGTGAAAGGGAGCCAATGGGTGCACGCGTGAAAGGAGAGGAAAAGAGGAAAAAGTTGCTTCTAGAAGAATCTAATGTCATAGAAAGGACGCACATGATGCGATGTGTTAAAAAAAGGCAAAGTGGGTAACTTTTTTTTATTTTTTGTGTAGAATCAAAATCGAGGCAAACAATTATTTTTAAAAAACAGATAAAGTGAGTCTTACATGGATCTCGAGTATTTGGAGACATCAGACAAAGACACAATGGACTCCGCACACCAACGAACTCAATCCTAACTTTTAAATTATAAGTCTAATCGACGAACCATCAAAAGTTTTGAAATTAGCATGATAAAGAATATTATTATTTAATTAATTAATTATTATTGTATGATTCAACAATATCCCTAACAACTAATAAATATTTATTACACCATAACAAAAAACACAATGTTTACGTTTAGTTTTAAAAAACATAGTATTATTAAGAGTTTAGCAAAAATGTTTAATATATTTTTAAGAGTATTATTTTATATTTATAAAGTTATTAATATAATACTTTTACTGAAATCAATTTTACTTAAAATTATTGTAGTACAAACTTTAATAAAAGACGTAGTTAATCTCTAGAAATATGATTCTTTGTTCTTTTTACTGTGCAGAATATGATTCTTCCAAAAGTAATCATCAAATAAAATAAAACGTAACTTTCCATCACCAGTAATCTGAATCACTAGTGGGGGGGGAAAAAAAAAAAAAAAACTTCACCACAACGTAACTTGACAGGGATCAGAAAGCATATTATACCATGCATAAAAGGAGTTTCTTAGTAGTAACAGAGGGCAATAAAACTTCAACCTAACCAAAAAACTATAAACTATTTACATAGATTGTAAAACCCAAAAGAAGCATTCATTCGTCTGCAACACGCAGATTATACTTTTTTGCCAAATGCTTGGCAGTTCCATCAGCAATAATGCCATCAATGAGCCTTAACTTCTTGCAATGCATTTTCAGCGTTTCTGCCTGCTGATGTGCAAGCTTCTCTTCTTCTTGCAGTTGCAGCTTAAAAAAAGGAAAGAAAAAAAAAGTTCAGAATAACCTAGAACCCGATGTATAAAACACAAACATGAACATACTCATGATAATATTAACAAGCCACAGATGTGAGCATCATTTTGACATTACAGAAAGGGGATTTTCAAGACGATCTCCTCAAAAATGGATCTGTTCTAAGCCACAAGGACCGAGCTAGAGGCTGAAGGGTTTAAACATTTTGCAAGACTTAAAAGCTTCATAGATGATATCATTATAACAAAATAATCTCTTTACCCTATTATTACTCTAAAAAAAACAAAAAGGGAAAAGGCGGAATAATTGGAGAAAATGTAAGAGAGAAATCAGCTACAGCAGGAAATGGAAGGCTAAAGTGAGGAATTTTAGGAAGGAAAGTTATTAGAGTGAAGATTATTAGGAGGGAAAACAAATTAATTAGGAAAGAATAAGACTGATTTCCTTGATTCTCTCTGATTTTTAATTATAAAATTAGATCATGGGGAGGGAGGAGAGCAGACAGATCTTAAGTAAGACTAGGAGGGCTAAGGGACCCTTAATTCCTAGGCTTTTGTTTTCTATAATTTTCTTTTTCAGTTTTTCTCTCATTGTAATGTTCTGCAACTGATATTTCCCACTAGAATATTAAAATAATAAACAAACACAGAAGTTATACAACATGGTACCCGTTGTTACAAGAGCACTGATCCTAGGGAGGTCCGTGCATGGTTTCCACACAAGCCGCTATGGAGTCCAGGTTAGAAGCGTTGGAGAAGCAAACGTTTGAACTCTTGAGACAGATCAGGGTAAAGGGATTATCCCGCCTTTTCCTACATTTTCTCCAATTATTCCGCCTTTTCCCTTTTTTTTCTAGAGTAATAATAGGGTAAAGGGATTATTTTCTTCCTTTTTTTGGTTGTTGGCACTGCTGACTCAGCACTAGCCGTAGGATTTGTTACAATACCCTCCCCTTGAAAGATCATCTTGTCCTCAAGGTGATTGTTGAGACTTCCTCCTGGGTTCCAAATCTTGAAAAAGTAGCAAAGCATGCTTCCATTGCACTCATGTCCTTCTGGGTCCCAAGAATTTGACCAAAGTCCACTCTGCAACCTGTCTTGATTTTCAAATATAGGCGACAAATAATTTTCCTTCTCAATCACAAGAGTGTTTCTGCCCTTGCTTCACAATTGCGGGCAAATCGACCCTTGCCTCCTTTGGGACTTCCACTAATTCATCCATATCTTCTTCCCTTTTGCATTCATCTTTGTTGTCCCCTCCAGCTCCCTCCTTGGTTTCCTTAAAATTTGAGTTCTGAGAATGGTGACCAACAAACACCTTGTCCATTCCCTTATCTGCCTTTTCCTCTTCTACCACCTTCTTCATCTCCATCTTCTCCAACAATGGTTCTGTCTTTGTCATCTCGTCATCCTTCTCAGCATCGGACTTCTCTTCTGATTTCCCAAAAGGAACCCAGACTTGTTGATCTAGGTCGTACTCTGGATCAAATCGTTTGATAATGTCCTTTGAGCTTGCTACCAGCTCAAACTCCTTGTACTGCATAACTGTACTGGTCCGCCTCACCTTAAGCAGGGGACCCAAGGGATTGCAGGCCACCCTTGGTTGAAACCGCTTTATCAAGTCTTCTTTGAATCGTCTCCATGTCGGGAACAGTGTATGTTCTTCCCACCACTCCATCCATGTGAGAGCTTCTCTTCCCAAAGGTAGCGTGACAATATCCATCTTTTCTGCTTGTGCTACACGGGTGACACGAAAATATCTCTCCATCTTGACCAACCAGTCACACGCACCTTCTCCCAAGAAGATTGGGATATCTAGCTTTTGGTTGGCCTCAAATCTTCTCTGTTCAGGTTCCCCTTCATCATTTCTTCTGTCTCTGCCTCCAGAACCCTCTTCATCACCCCTGTTTCCTTCGCCACTGTTGCTCCCTGGCAGTTGTTGCGGCAACCTTTCCCCGATATGTCTCAAGAGTTCAAACGTTTGAGTTTGAGACTCCTTCACCTCCTCCATTTGCTTCTCCAACACTTCTAACCTGGACTCCATAGCGGCTTGCATGGAAACCATGCACGGACCTCCCTAGGATCGGTGCTGTGATACCAGTTGTAACAACTGGTACCAAGAGAAAAGAGTTGTTGTATAACCTCTGTTTGTTTATTATTCTGATATTCCAGTGGGAAATATCAATTGCAGAACATTACAATAAGAGAAAAATTGAATAAGAAAATTATAGAAAACAAAAGCCTGGGAATAAAGGATCCCTTAACCCTCCTAGCCTCACTCAAGTTCTGTCTGCCTTCCTCCCTTCCCATGATCTAATTTTATAATTAAAAATCAGAGAGAATCAAAGAAATCAGCCTTATTATTTCCTAATTAATTTAAACGATTTTCCCTCCTAATAATCCTCACTCGAATAACTATCCTTCCTAGAATTCCTCACTTTTATTGCCTTCCATTTCCTGCTGTAGCTGATTTGCTGTAGCTGATTTCTCTCCTACATTTTCTCCAATTATTCTGCCTTTTCCCTTTTTGTTTTTTTCTAGAGTAGTAATAGGGTAAAGGGATTATTTTCTTCCCTTTTTTTGGTTGTTGGCACTATTGACCCAGCACTAGCCGTAGGGTTTGTAACAGTGTACTTCATTTAACTCATGTTTGTATTCACGCCATTAACCTCTAAATCTCTAAACCCTAAACCCTAACCTCTAAATCTCTGTCACAGTTTCCTAACTAATAAATAACAAATAATATGGAAGATAAAAACTAACTAATAAATAACAAATAATATGGAAGATAAAAAAAAACTTGGAAAAAAATTGTGCAATTTTCGGTCATATTTATGTTTATTAACAGCCCTAGTATCTTACTTTTAATTCCCAACTATTCATAATGGGTTTGGGTTAAGTAGTAAGTATCAATAATATATTCGGGAGTTGTTTTTCTTTTACTCCACTAAACTGTGTCCAGGAAGTGTAGTGAGTAATTATAACTTCAAAAAAATGTGAAAGGTCTTATTGCACTATAAAAGCTTGGCCTTATTCTTCATATGGGGAGCTGTTTCTTAAACAATAATTAAGAATTATTAAGATTTATCTTCATTTCCTGGTCATTACACCAAAAGAACCAGCAACTCAGTGTTGGACAAATTCTTCGCTCAAACCTTCTCAATCCCTTGGTAGGATCCTAGATAGACTCTATCCTACACAACTTACTCATCTAATTGCATAAATCCTCGGATTTCAGCATAGTAAAAGTAATGAGAGCTATGCATAAATTAATTGATTGGTAGGAATGAACTTACTTTGTGAAGATATACACTTTCCGCAGCATGTTTGCGTGTAAGATGCTTTAGTTCCTTCACCACCTCAAAATCGGGGTCATTTTGATCCAGCCAGCAGCACTTTATCTTTCTGTCGGGCTTTTCTGGTCGATCGTCAAACATCTCCACTTCAGCAGGACGTGCCCTTACAGGCCGTGGCATCCCAGACATCAATAAAGGATGCTGCCTTATCATGGAGGTCAATTCCTTGACCTTCCTGGTAGAATCCAATTCTACCAATGCACACAGTGGCATATTGTTCGGTCCAATGTAGTTGGGTATAAATTTTACACCTTTCACAGTTGCAAACTGCTCAATAGCAGTTCTCAACACAGATTCAGTGACCTGTGGTGACAGGTTGTCAAAGTACACTGTCCTACTAACTTTCTGTTCAAATGCGGCATACTTTTCTGCTGATGACCCCATCTAATATGTCTAATAATGCGAATGAAACCTACAAACAACAAACTTCAAAAGTTAGGGTAGTTAACAGTGAAAAAATTATTATAGGAAAAAACATGACATTAAAAAAACATACAAAATAAGTTCTGCACCCAACTAAGCCTTCTCCCACTATGTGGGGTCAGCAATATGCCAGTTAAAGTTACGAGTACAGCTAAAAGTTATAAAATAGATAATTAGTTGAATTTTATAAACATTTCATAGGGTGTAAAACAATATAATTCCTCTAAAATGCAAGGCACAAGCATGTATGATGGCTTATACAAAGATGGAAACAGATAAATATCGATTTCTTTGGTGGTGGTGTGCAACTTTTTCTACTGTTTGGAATATTTGGTAAAAGCACAATTCTTGCACCTTCATACAAGCTAGTTATGTGGAAGTTTATTCTCAGATATGCTGAGAGATTGGAAAACCCTACTTCATTCATTTATGTGCCATATACATTATTTAACTAAGCAGTGAAAGAAAAGAAAACTATTATGATAATAAAATATGACAGTCACATTCATGTAAAATCCAAGCCAATTTCAATCACAAAGTTCGTCTACAAACTCTGAAAAATTTGTCAAAGGTAGCAAATAAAAATAAGTACCACTAACTAAAGCAAATGCAGAAAAATAATCTTAACTTGGACAAGACCTGGAGTTGATTTGGAGAGTTGGAAGGTGAAATTTTATGCATTATAATCTTACATGTTGATTTTCCAACAAAAAGAAGCACATAATTTAAGGCTCTCTACACTGGAGTCCAATTTACAGTTTAAACATTACATGCTGCCAAACAGTGACAATATGATGAATCAGATTCTAGTTTGCAAGATAAAGTGCTGCTGGCTGTATCAAAATGACCCCAATTTTGAGGTGGTGAAGGAACTAAAGCATCTTACACGCAAAAATGCTGCGGAAAGTGAATATCTTCACAAAGCAAGTTCATTCCTACCAATCAATTAATTTATGCATAGCTCTCATTACTTTTACTATGCTGAAATCCGAGGATTTATGCAATTAGATGAGTAAGTTGTGTAGGATAGAGTCTATCTAGGATCATACCAAGTGATTGAGAAGGTTTGAGCGAAGAATTTGTCCAACACTGAGTTGCTGGTTCTTTTGGTGTAATGACCAGGAAATGAAGATAAATCTTAATAATTCTTAATTATTGTTTAAGAAACAGATCCCCATATGAAGAAACCCGGGTTGAGACCGGGCCAAAGCGGGTCAAAATAAATTTTTAAAAAAATCAGAAACAGCAGAAACAAAAACAGCAAAAACAGAAGGAATTGAAACAGAAGCAGAAACAGCAGAAGCAGAAGCAGAAACAGAAACAGAAACAGAAACAGCATAACAGATGGAATTGAAACAGAAGCAGAAACAGCAAACCTCATCAGAATGTCTAGTATAAACCAGAGCTAACCTCATATCCAAGCAATCATTGATCATCACTCATCAGAATGTTCATCCAAAAATGACGAAACAAAAAAAAAAAGCAATCAAATTACACTGAAACAGTGGCTTACCAAGGGACGACGAGTGCGAGGCAAGGCGAGGCGCGGCGAGACGAGACGAGGCGAGGCGCGGCGAGACGAGACGAGGCGAGGCGCGGCGAGACGAGGCGAGGCGCGGCGAGAAGAGGCGAGGCGAGGCGAGGCGAGGCGAGGCGCGGCGAGAAGAGGCGAGGCGAGGCGAGGCGAGGCGCGGGAGGCGAGGCGAGGCGCGGCGAGGCGAGGGTTTAGGGTCTGAAGTGAACTATTGAGTCTCTGAAGATGAACTCATGAATTTGAGAAATGAAAATTGAGAAAAGTGAGACGAGAGCTAATTGAGACAAGCCACCGAAGGAAGACATTTGGGCTGCTTAATAAAATTGGGCTGAGAAAAATGAATTTGGGCTGAAAGATATGGAAAAAACATTGGAAATTGGTAGATTAGAAGTGCAGATCCTGTGAAAATAAATTGTAATTATGAAGGAAAAAAATAAAAAATATATAATAATATAGTATCAGGGCCGCCGGGCCGAGCCGCGTGACCCGAGGCAAGACTCGAACCCGATATGTATTAGGATCGAGTCTTTTTTTATTAATTTTTTTAAAAATCAGGCCAATTAAAATCGGACCTGATTCGGGCCGAACCCGCCCGGCCCGGGTTTTGAACACCCCTTTCAATGAATGTTGATAACTTGTAATAGCCTCTGGTTAGTTTCCAACATTACCAAAAATGCTCACCAACAAACGACGTCGTTGCATCCTCAACTATTTTATTTTATTTTATTTTTTAAATTTCAGCTGGTCCTCTAACTCACATTCTCACTCCAAAACCCTAATGCCACTGACGAACAGAACCAAAAACTTCCTCTCCACTCTCCTACTCGCTGGTCGCCGCTCTTCCTCGCCGCTGCAGGTCGTCGGAAATCGCCGCCGCGTGAGTTCCTCCTTCCATTACTCTCGCTGGTGTGCGACTCCGTGTTGACATCTTTATTTTATGATTTATTTTTCGAATGAAACGAAGTCTCTCAATCTAATGAATTGTTTGAACTCTTATGTTATCCTTATTCCTTTCTTTGGCATGTGTAGACAAGTTCAAGAACAGTTATTTTTTAATTTTTAACTTTTTTCTTTGGGCTTTGGTTTGTTTTTTTTTCGTTGATATGTTTTCAGTTGTAATTAAAAAAAAATGTCACATTGTCTTGATTCTGTTTTGTGTTTTCGATATTTTCTTAGGGAAATTCTAAAAAAAAGTTTGAGGTAAATAGTTTAACCAACAAATCTTGTTTTCACCATTTCCATGGTGGCATTTTTTGTATTAAACATTGAAATCATACATCTGAAAATGTAGAGGAAAAAAATGAAAAAAAGAACCCGAGTCTGTGTCATTTTTGGTGGCTGTGTGAGGTTGGATTTGCTGCCTGCTTGTTTATGATTGGTTGAATTTAGTTATTAGTTATGCGTCGTTCAAACTTTGTTTTGGTTTATTAACATGAAATTATCGGAAGTTAAGAACAGACTAACTGACTTAGATAGAGCGAGATTATGCTGGATTGGGTTTGAATTAGTGTTGTTGTTATGTAAGAGAGAGCAGTGTGTAACTCTATTTGAATCTTTATGTTTTTTTTTTTTTATGTAATTTTGAATATTTATTTAATTGTATTCTTTTCAACCAGTGACCTGCCTTGGCCACGTCGATCACTGTGTTGAGTTCAATAACTATGTTCACAACCCCGTCTTCTGTTGTTCGAGCTTCCAAGGTAGCCCTTGCCCATTGCTGTGCTCTCGCTCATGGAAGACCTGCCCCCTTGCTTTTCGACCACAAAGGGCTGAGTATGAGAGATGATGTTTGGTTCGTCAAGGTTGTTTCTACTCTTTTTCTTTGCTCAAACTCGTTGGATAAGTTTCTCGGTTATCTAAGTGACCATTTAACTCCTCCACTTGCATTAGAGGTTATTAAAAGGCTGAACAATCCCACCTTGGGTTTGAAGTTCTTTCACTTTAGTAGGGAAAGGTTGAACATGTCTCACTCAGTCTGGACTTATAATACGTTATTGAGATCCCTTTGTGAAGCAGGTCTTCACAATTCAGCAAAGCTCATATATGATTGCATGAAGTCTGATGGGAAATTGCCTGATAGTAGGCTGTTTGGATTTTTGGTTTCTTCTTATGCTCTGGCAGGCAGGCTTGATGTCTCAAGGAAACTACTTGCTGAAGCTCATTGCAATAAGGCTGCAGTAAATGTTATTGTTTATAATAACTTGTTCAACATATTGGTAAATCAGAAGAAATTGGATGATGCTGTTTCTCTATTTAGGGAGCTTATGAGATCGCACTCTCATCTAGACACCTTCACCTTTAATATTTTAATGCGAGGTTTCTGCAGAGCCGGGGAAATAGATGAAGCTTTTAAGTTTCTCAGTGATGTGAGAAGTTATGGTTGTTCTCCAGATATAGTTACGTACAACACCCTTATACATGGTTTATGTAGAATTAACGAGGTTGATAGAGCACGGGATCTACTAAAAGAAGTTTCTGTAAAAGTTGATTTTACACCAGATGTCGTAAGTTATACAACAATAATATCTTGTTATTGCAAATTGAGTAAGATGAAGGAGGGCACTTCTCTCTTTGATGAAATGGTTAGAAGTGGAACTAAACCTAATACAGTTACATTTAATGCCCTTATTGATGGATTTTCTAAGGTGGGTGACATGGCTTCTGCGCTAGCCATGTATGATAAGTTGCTCTTTCATGGTTGTACCCCCGATGTTATTACTTTCACTTCGCTAATTGATGGCTATTGCCGAGTTGGGCAGGTGAACCATGGCTTGGACCTGTGGCATGAAATGAATGCACGAAATATTTCTGCCAGTTTGTTTACCTTCTCTGTTCTTATCAATGCTTTGTGCAAGAGCAATAGACTACAAGAAGCTCGTGATCTTTTGAGACTATTGAAGCAAACTGACCTTGTTCCACAGCCTTTTATCTATAATCCTGTCATCGATGGATTTTGCAAATCTGGGAATGTTGATGAGGCTAACTCAATTGTACTAGAAATGGCGGAGAAGTGCAAACCTGATAAGTTCACATTTACTATTCTTATTGTTGGACATTGTATGAAAGGGAGAACTTCTGAAGCTATTGATATTTTTTACAAGATGTTGGGAGCTGGTTGTTCCCCAGATGACATTACTGTTAAAACTATAAGCTCCTGTCTTTTGAAGGCTGGAAAGCCTGGTGAGGCAGCCCGCATTAAGGAGACTCAAATTGAGAATCAAGCCTTAGGCACATCGTTGGAAAAGTCTTGTAACGAAAGTACAAATGCAGATATGCCAGTTTTGGTTTATTAAAGTGCTACTGCAACCTAGTGGTTAGACATTGCCTTCTACCATTTTCCCTTGAGTAATACAATCATCCAAGATTTTGCTGCTGCTTTGGAACTTTTGGGTAGTTATACTCTTCTGTTTACCTTTTTGATGAGTTAATTTTTCAAATTAATTATTAATTTTTTCCTTTTGCAAATTGGTTATGTTTTACTTAATTTATTATGCGGTGCCAGTTGATTATCTTGTTCATTTGAAAGCTTATCAATCAAAAGTATGTTACGCTGTTCCAAAATAAATCAAAGCAACTGGAATGTGGAATATTTGTTCTTTGTAACTTTATAGTAAAATCTAAAATCATGTGGAGAGGTATAGTAAGATTATTAGTGAGGATTTATAAGATAGAAATATGTGAAAAATAAGTGGGAAGGAATCTTTGTGGCTTAATTGTTGGTAATAAGCATGATAGAGAGGTGGTTGTCAAATACAATTCCACAACATTTTTCTAGCCCATTGTTTTTTGTTGAAAGATTAAGTGTATATTTGGTGAAGCTTTTACTGCTTATAACTTGCAATTGTTTCCCAAAGTTACCGCCTCTTTTATGAAAAAAGAAGTAGCAACTTATATTAGCATCAAGAATTTAAGAAACAACATTTCCCCAAAATGTTTAAACATGATTATAGTTTGTTAGGTGCACATTCTGTCTTTGCTTCAGAGCATGATTTCTGCTATTGTTGAACTTGAAAGTGATAGGCAACTACTTTTTGTGCACTCTAGCCACAAATATAAAGAGCCTTCTGTGGGGCTCATGCAACTCCTACCAAAAACTGCAAAGTGGTTGATGAGGTATTGGCTAGATGTTGTTAGCTTCTTTCATGCGCTAGGCAGTTCGAGAAGTTCTTTATGTTCATTGTTTTATGATTATGGTCAATGAGGTTAATGCAGCTTGCAGTGTAGAAGGGAATAGAGGTTTCCTATTCCAACGTTTTGTAGATGTATATTTTAGTGCTACTAGTTCCATATACTTTATTGATAACGATGTTAATAGACTGTTCACGAGCAATGGATATTGGTTGCTGTGTTTGTTCTGAAATATTTATGTATTTCCTGCAGAGATAGAAGAGGGGGTCTTTTATAAAAAAGAACAAGGAGTGAGTTGGAGTTTATTGTAAGGGCATATAAAGGTGGTAGAAAGAAAGCAACTCACAAGTCAAGTTTGTGCCATTGGAAATGCTATCACTCAGTCAAAGAAAGTTTTGTGCCCAGGTGCTTCCTCCTTTTCCTTAACAATAAATTATGGTTCATATGAAGTTTTCCAAACTGTCAGAATCACAATATTGCTTTTTACAAGCTTGTTATTAGGTGCTTTGCCTTTAGTGAAGCATATGTATGTGTTGTTCTATACTACCACTACCCCTAACTAATAGTAGTTTTGTTCTTTTGATGCGGCCAAACGTCAAATTATATAATTCTTTTCAAAAGATATTCTGGAAGAATATTTGAGCCTTATATGGGAGCTGTGACCCCATCAGGTCCCCTTTGGTTCCATCCTTCTGTTTGGAATGGGTGGCTTTGAGGGGAATGAATTTTGAAGGGAAGAGAACATGAGTAAAAAATTCTAAACATTCCCTTATAATATGGGGCATACGTTGTGGGGAGGGGGTAAGGGTAACATGCATTGTATATAGCTGTAGGAAATGAGGCCCTTCATAACATAATCAAGTATATTACAAAATATGAGGCGTGCTGCATTTTTTTAAAAAAAAAAAAAAAAAAAAAAAAAAAAAAAAAAAACAAAATGGGGATTAAACACATATTTTGGGTCTTTCATGGTCAGTTTGGTTCTCTAATCATAACATAAAAATAGTCTTTTAATGTCAAATTTTATCAAATTAGCTCTTTTGGAAGGCCAATTTGTTGTCAGAAATTGATACACAGAAGTACCAATTTATTGTCTTTGCTGTTTGTTTTCTTGTCACTTTCTGACCAATTCATGATCTATTCAGTGATTGTAATTAAGGGTAAGTACTCCTGTCTGGAGTTTGTTGCTCAAGCATATTTTATAAGACCCAAAAATGCGAACCCTCAAGATACAGAGTTACCCCTGGCTAAAATTGAGGAAGCTCTCAGAAAATATGAAGAAACAAGAGGTACAAATTTTGCATGCTCCACTTTTTTCCATAGAAATAGAGAGACTCAAACACATGTCACAGGATTTGCTGACCTGTGACCAGATGGGTTTCTCTCAGGAATGCTGGGGAAAAAGAAAAGTAGGAAAGAAAGATAAGCTTGTGCTCCAAGAAGTTACTTGCATTCTGTATGTATATTACCGATTGTCGTAGAAATCTGTTTTTGTAAACTTAAATAAACTGATATCCAAATTAGGTTATTCAATTGCAGATGAATAAAAATAATGCACTTGCGTTGTTCAGTTTATAATCTCTCTCAGCTTATGCTGCTTCAATTTTGTTCAGGGAAGTGATACTAAACAGGTAAATACACGAGTTGTAAAACTTTTTAGTAGCATCAAATGGATGCACTAATCTTATATCTCTCTGCCTCCGGGCTCCAGCCCGATTAGTATCTAAATTATGAAAGACAGCTGTATGGCCATCTCCGCTCTTAACTCTATGGTTGTGTTTGAAATCAAATGAAATAGGAAATAATTTAATTTGAAATGATTTGAATTGCAAATTAATTACTATGTTTAGAACTAATTATATAAGATGTGAATGGAGTTGATTTAGAAATCAATTACTATGTTTGAAATTTATTAAAATAAGAATTGATTTTGTTTTGTTTGATTAATTTACATTTTTATCTTTATAAAAATAGGAACCGAAATTTTTTTAAAAAATAATTTTTGAAAAAATATATTTTCCGAAAAAAATTATATATTTTGAAAAATAAAAAAATCAGTTTTGGATTTTTTAAAAAAATATTTTTTTTTCACAAAAAATTTGCTTGGAGGCTTTTTAAAAAATCATTTATGGAAAAAAAATTTGGTAAATTTTTTTTTTGAATTTTTGTTTTTGAAAAAACAATAGGAGTAAAATAGTCTTTTATAATAATAAGTTTGATTCGACGAAGATGATGGAGTTTATAAATTTAGTTAGTTGAACAGGGATAAAATAATTTTTTATGTTAAAATGAATTCATTTTTAAGCAAATTTTTATAAAAGTGATAGAATTTTTAATGTAAACAACTTGAATTTTTATGTATTTAGAAAATCAAATTAATACAATTTTTTCAAGATACCAAACTAGGGGTGGGAACAGGTTTAGTAAAAATTAAACTTACATTACCTTTATTAAGACTCAAACTAAAAACATCCATCATATCAAGACAATGCTTTAACCACTAGACTAGCATAACTTTTTGAAACATTTTATGCAATCATATTTATTAATATAATTTTATTATTTTAATTTTTTTTTTAAAAAAACCCTAAATTAAACTTATAGGCTATGAGTTTTGATCTTCACGGGTTTTGGAACCATTTAATTTAGAAATCAAATTAATCAAATGCCTTACAACTAAAATGAAATGATTTCAAAATCAAATCAATTCTTATTTTAATTTTTCATGAAATTCATTTTTCAATTCATATTCTCATGATTTCCCAATTAAATAATTTTTCATTTATAAATAAAATAGATTCTCAAATTTTGAAAATGGATCCTATCAATTAGATTTTTTGTTGAGTATGATCTTTAACCATTAATTCTTTGTTGCTTATGTCATGTATGGAGCATATTTCATTAATTAATGGTGAGAGATCATATTTGACAATATATGACGAGAAATCTAATTCAGAGGTTTTATTTTAAATTTTAGTGACATTAATTATGTTCCTAATTATGTATTGTATGTTGAGAATAATTTCTGTGGATGTTATTGGTTTTATATGTTTTAGACATAGATCTTGTAAGGTGTTTAGATATTATTAGTTATGTATGTTTCGGGTTTAGATCCGAAAAGATGGCTGATTATTGTTGTTGAATGTTATTTAAGCATGTCAGTAAGTATTTGTAGTTTCTCAAACAAGGGATACTTGCCAGGTTACAAATGAGGGTGTTTTTACATCCGCAAAGGGAGGCGACAAAGAAAACAAATTGAGCATAAACTTGCAATCTCATCTCATGAGTCTTAATTGTTCCGAATTAAGTTACAATCGAGAAAATAGAATTTCAATCATTAGAAGAATCAAATTTTGAAAGTGATCAAATGATTTAGAAAAACAAAGACAACAAAAAAAAATATTCTTTAAAATTATTTAAATAATCAAAGTTTTATGTCATAACGAAAAATTTAAGAGAGAAAAAATCATAAATAATATAAATATATAGTGAAAACAAGAGTATGACTCTAAATTTCATTTAAGGAAATTATGATTTTAGATCGTAGCTTTATCTACGTCAAAACATTATCACAAAAGATTGTTAGTCACACATTTTGCGTTTAGACACATTACTTTATAACGTTTGATATTTTATCTCATTCAAGACTCATTATGTTATCTTTTTTATTCCCCGTTCTCTTATATGAGACCCAATAACTTTTTTCAGTCGCGGATCTAAATCTAGTTTGACTCGATCTAAAACAACTCGACCCGAATCTTCTTTTTCTAATAAAAAAAACTTAATTAAACATGAACGTTCACTGAAATGAAGGTGCTATGTAAAGATGAATTAAAATATTGGATTATTGGATGCACATTTCGTTAAAAAATAAATAAATAAAAAGTTCACAATGAGTGATTAAAATAAAATAAAACTAATCAGCATGATAGCAAACAACAAAAACCGACCTTGTATGAATGAATGAAATGAAAGAATGATAAACGAGGGAGAGAGATGGCTAAAGATGGCGAAGAATGAAAAAGCCAGGTGGTATATATAGGGAGAATTGAGGAACAAAACAGGTTTCAAATTTCAATTGAATATGTTATACTAGATTATTTTTTTTATATAATATTATATAAATAAAATAACTAACAGTAATATTTTGATATGGAATAGACCGTTGTAATAATAATTATCGGTCCTCACATGTTTATTCATGGTTGAGAAAAAGCGTTTCAATATTTGAAATGGCCCCTCTCAATACACTATAGAATAATAGTTTACTATAAAAACAAATAATTTGAAAATTATATCCATCCATCTTTACTTATTATCATTTTATGCAAAATATATAAATTATTATGAAATTATAAGCATTCACGATTTATCCCTACAAGCTATACTGACTATTAGTTTTATTTGCTTACAAAATTGATTATTCATTTTATTACAAGTGATTTGGATATCTTCAAATGATTGGAGGAGGAAATGNTTGACTGCCATGTTGTGCGTGACAAGGTGCATGAGAAAGTTATCGCGCTCCACCCTATTCACACCAGCAATCAACTAGCTGATGTGCTTACCAAACCTCTGGCCCCTGGTCCATTTCATCACTTGCTTGGCAAGCTGAGCATGATCAACTTTCATGCTCCAGCTTGAGGGGGGTGTGAGCAGGGTATATGCAAGCTGCTGCAACTAATAACTGAAGTTCGGTTTTGACAGCAAGGCAACAGACTTGGCGGCAAAGTTTGTTACGTTTGTTACACTGTACAGAGTTGGCTATTTTGTAAATGTAACTTAAATTGTAATTACGTTTATATTTACATTTCATTTTTGTATTTTAGCTCTTGTACATTCTTGTATATAAGGCAGTGTTACCTGCAAAGTAATGATCATCAAGTTCATACTTCAATTACAATTTCTCCTGCATTTGCTTTTCTCTCGATATTCACCAGCTGCACAATGTCCTCTACTTGCAGCNGATATCTTCAAATGATTGGAGGAGGAAATGCTTTGATAGGAATAAAATGATTTGTTTTACAAGGAAATCAAATATTTTTGAGTTATATGATCTACAAAATTTCATGTCCATTACCATAGTAAAAATATGGAAAAAAAAATCCAGTCGTCAATGTAATTAACATGAACATGTCAAAAGAATAATGTAGTTGAATGATTTTTTTTCATATTTTCAATGCATTTACAAAAAGGCATCAAATCTAATTTACAAGAGAGGGAATTTAAGGAGGGAAATATGTTTTACACGCCAACTTTTGGTATTATCTTCTCTTCAACATTAGATTTTTTTCTCGTAAAAAAATAATCTCCTAGATTTTTGTTTTTTTAGGTTGGGTTAATCTTTGTCCTATTTTATTTATTTGTATAGGGTCCGTTTGGTGCAGATTGGGTTGTATAAGTTAATATAATACNTGCGCCATTATCGTTCTTTTAGCTGCTCAATCGATGCAGCATCTGTTTCAATTCATCACATCTCTTCGATTTTTTTTTGCTGCTGCCATAGCGCCCTGAGTTTTCGAAATTCAGCCAATTCTTCTTGAATTCCTGAATTTCTTGAGAACTCTACTTGCGATTGGTGAATATTGTCGCTGAGTTTCGGAATCCAATTTTGGTTCCTTGAAGCTCGAAGATAATTTGCAGCTATTCTCTTCTTCTTTTCTTCACTGAATTTCTCACTGAATCTCCATGGAGGTTCCACATTCGTCCTCGCAAGGCTCAGATCAAGAGAACTCTGAGCGTGCACTTCAGAATGTGAACAACACACAGAAATATAATGCAATGTCAGATATAATGAGTCCTTACTATTTGCATCCAGGGGAGAATCCAGGTACTGCTCTCATTCCCCTTGTATTATCGGATCAGAACTACCACGCGTGGTCTAGATCCATGAAAATTGCCCTTAAATCTAAGAACAAACTTGGATTTGTTGATGGATCTTTGAAGGAGGCTGAAATGAATAGTGAATTATCTTTTGCCTGGGAAAGATGTAATATGTTTGTAATATCCTGGATACATCAATCACTAAATCAAGATATTCTTAAGTCTGTAATGTGGATTGATAACGCAGCAGAGTTGTGGTCTGATCTGTGTGTTAGATATTTTGATGGTGATATTTTCTGAATTGCTGAATTGCAAGAGGAACTATATGCAATTAAACAAGGAGAAATGTCGATTACATCTTATTTTACCAAGCTCAAGTCCATTTGGGAAGAATTGGACAACTTCAGACCACTTCCTAATTGTTTGTGTAAGAATAGATGCATTTGTGGACTGGAAGTAGTTAGAAACTACAAGAAAGAGGATTATGTGGTTAGATTTATACGGGGCTTGAATGAGCAATATTCTGGAGTGAGATCTCAGATTATGCTAATGAAGCCACTTCCTGAAATTACTGCAGCATTCTCATTATTAACACAGCAGGAAAGGCAGCTGAGTGGTGGCCTAGATTCCAAAGCCTTCTTCAGCAGCACAAGTCACAACTCAGTGCAACCTACTACATCATCAGGAGCCAATTCTGGCTCTGGATCAGGAAGAAGACGATCAAGAGGTAGAGGAAGAGGTGCAGGCAGATCAGGTTCTGGTGCTGGCAGAGGAAAAACTTATTATGATCCTAATGTTACTTGCAGCTTCTGCAACAAAACAGGTCATCCTGTTGATAGGTGTTTCAAAAAGTACCCTCATCTACTCAAGGAGTACAGAGAGAGAGTGGCTAATAATGTCATTGTATCTGCTGAAGGAGAAACTGATGAAATCAGCAGCAACACCAGCAACCAGAATCTGAACCAGGAGGAAGGGAAGGACAATTCAGATTTGGTTTTTACTCAGGAGCAGAAGAAAGCATTGCTGGCACTTCTTCAACAAAATTCTGTGCAGGTTCCTCATAGTATTAACCAGTTAACTTCCTCAGTACCAAATCCATCAGGTATACCAGCTGTCTTATCCTTAGTTTCCAATAATCCAAAGCATTGGGTAATGGACACTGGTGCCACTGACCATGTGTGTCATTCCCTTAATGCTTTTCATACCTATCACAATATCAAGCCAATATCTGTTAAGTTGCCTGATGGAACCCTTACCCAAGCAAACATTGCAGGAAGTGTGATATTCTCAAAGGATTTTTATCTAACAAAAGTGTTGTACATTCCTTCTTTTACCTTCAATCTAATTTCTGTTTCTAGACTGGTCACATCCCTGCAATGCATAGTGTTGTTTAATGATAGAAATTGTTTGATACAGGATTCTCATTTGAAGAAGATTGGTATAGCTGACTTGAGGAAAGGCCTGTATACATTGATTGATCCTGGTCCACACGAACTTAAAATCAACATAGCAAGAGCCAATAGCCTTCAGTCCAATCACAGTGCATTAGCCTCTGTTTGTTCTGCAGATAGGAGACAGCATTCCACAGCAACCTTATTTCCTTTATGGCATTATAGATTAGGACACCCATCCAAAGATAGAATTCATGAAATGCATAAACAGTTTCCCTTTATACATTGTAATAATAATGCTGATCCTTGTGATTATTGCCATTTTGCTAAACAAAGAAAATTGCCATTCCCTGTAAGCTTGACTGAATCAGCACAGGTTTTTGACATAGTTCACATGGACATATGGGGTCCTATTGCTACACCATCCACAGGAGGTCACAAATATTTTTTGACTGTAGTAGATGATAAAAGTAGGCATACTTGGATCTATTTTATGAGACTCAAATCAGAAACACCACAGCTTGTCCAAGATTTTGTGAGTTTTGTGCAAACCCAATTTAACAAGTGTGTTAAGATAATTAGGACTGACAATGGGGTAGAATTTGCTCAATCAAAATTCTTTCAATCAAAAGGAATAATTCATCACACTAGTTGTGTTGAAACTCCTCAACAAAATGGGATTGTTGAAAGAAAGCATCAGCACATTTTAAATGTTGCTAGATCACTTATCTTTCAATCCTCCTTGCCCCACTGTTTTTGGCAATTTGCCATTGGTCATGCAGTATATCTCATAAATAGACAACCAAGTAAGCTAATTGACAACAAATCCCCCTTTGAAATACTATATGCCAACATCCCACAATTGCAAGACCTCAAGGTCTTTGGCTGCCTTGCTTATGCAGCCACCTTGCAGGCTCATAGAACCAAATTAGATGCCAGAGCTCGAAAGTGTGTCTTCTAAGGTTATAAATTTGGCACAAAGGGCTATGTTCTATTAGATCTTTCCACAAGGCAAATATTTGTTTCAAGACATGTTATTTTCTATGAGGACAAATTCCCATTCAGTAATGATGTTCAAAGTCAGTGCACTGCAGCTATTAATCACAGCACACCAACACATTTCACAGCACAAAATGCATTATTTGATCTACTCCCATATGACATGCATCATACACAACATATATCTCCCACTTCATCATCTGACAACAATCATCATTCCACTACATCCATACCAATTTCTCAACCACAGCAAGTTACATCTAGCTCACCCTCATTCGCATTAAACCCATCCAATGCATCTCCATCTCCAAATTCATCCACTACATCTGACTCCCACTCACATACATCAAATGCATCTCATTCCCTAGCATCAGACCCTATTACCAGAAAATCCACCAGACAAAAAAAACAGCCAGAATACCTCAAGGATTATCACTGTACGCAGATTGCTTCCTCAAGTGGTGATCACCCTTCTTATTCAAGTAAGCACCCCCTATCTCAATATCTATCTTACTCTTCACTGTGTGCTTCCCATAAGCACTTTTCCCTAGCCATTTCTTCAAATTCAGAACCTAGGAACTATGAGGAAGCTGTATTAGAACCTTGTTGGCAGAATGCAATCAATGATGAACTTTCAGCTCTTGAGGCAAATCAGACTTGGATTCTTACTTTCCTGCCTCCTGGTAAAAAGGCTGTGGGCTGTAAGTGGGTATTCAAGGTCAAATATAATTCAGATGGGAGCATTGAACGGCATAAGGCCAGATTAGTGGCTAAAGGTTTTACTCAAACCTATGGCATAGACTACTCAGAAACATTCAGCCCAGTGGTTAAAATGACCACTTTGAGAATGCTGTTGGCAGTGGCGGCTGCAAGGGGCTGGATTTTGCAGCAACTAGATGTTAATACAGCCTTCCTACATGGTGAGTTGCATGAAGATGTATATATGAAAGTGCCACCTGGCTTATCTGTCTCGGTTCCCAACATGGTTTGCAAGCTGAAGAAGTCCCTATATGGCTTGAAACAGGCCAGTAGGCAGTGGAATGCTAAATTGGTTGCTGTTTTGACTAATTATGGATATGTGCAATCCAAGTCTGACTATAGTTTGTTCACCAAGAGGGCTCCGAATAGTTTTACAGTGATTTTGGTGTATGTTGATGACTTGGTGCTATCGGGTAATGACATGGATGAAATTGTTGCCATTAAGGGCCTGCTCAATGATCTTTTCAAGATAAAGGATTTAGGCACGCTTAAGTACTTCCTTGGGATGGAAGTTGCGAGGTCATCCCGGGGAATTGCTCTCTATCAAAGAAAATACTGCTTGGATTTGCTTGCTGACAATGGTTTCCTTGAATCTAAGCCTATCTCCACTCCCATGGATTACCACACAAAGTTGGTTAAGGACACCACCTCGACCAATTCTGTTGACATTCATGCTTACAGACGACTCATCGGCAAGCTGCTGTACCTTACCCACACACGCCCTGACATATGCTATGCAGTTGGCAGGCTTAGCCAATTTCTGGACTGCCCCTCTGATTCACACTTAGTTGCTGCTCATCGTGTTCTGCGCTACCTTAAAGGGGCTCCTGCTAATGGTTTGCTTTTCCCATCTGTTTCAGACCTGTCCATTCGAGGTTTTGCGGATGCTGATTGGGGTACCTGCCCTGAAACACGCCGATCTATCTCAGGTTTTGTTTGTTTTCTTGGCAATGCCATGGTTTCTTGGCGTAGCAAGAAACAGACTACGGTTGCGCGATCATCAGCTGAAGCTGAATATCGTGCTCTAGCACAGGTGACATGTGAAATACAATGGCTGCTAGCTCTACTTCGAGACCTAGATGTTCCTATTCTAGGTTCTGTTCCCGTCTCTTGTGACAACCAGTCTGCTATCCACATCGCTGCCAACCCCGTGTTTCATGAACGCACGAAACACATTGAAATTGACTGCCATGTTGTGCGTGACAAGGTGCATGAGAAAGTTATCGCGCTCCACCCTATTCACACCNTGGATATCTTCAAATGATTGGAGGAGGAAATGCTTTGATAGGAATAAAATGATTTGTTTTACAAGGAAATCAAATATTTTTGAGTTATATGATCTACAAAATTTCATGTCCATTACCATAGTAAAAATATGGAAAAAAAAATCCAGTCGTCAATGTAATTAACATGAACATGTCAAAAGAATAATGTAGTTGAATGATTTTTTTTCATATTTTCAATGCATTTACAAAAAGGCATCAAATCTAATTTACAAGAGAGGGAATTTAAGGAGGGAAATATGTTTTACACGCCAACTTTTGGTATTATCTTCTCTTCAACATTAGATTTTTTTCTCGTAAAAAAATAATCTCCTAGATTTTTGTTTTTTTAGGTTGGGTTAATCTTTGTCCTATTTTATTTATTTGTATAGGGTCCGTTTGGTGCAGATTGGGTTGTATAAGTTAATATAATACAACATGACAATATCCTGCATTCAATGTAACCAAAGTATTGTATTAACTTATATGTTCATGAGCTCTTATACAACCTATATACAAGGAGGATTAGGCCTAGTTAGACTTTGATGTATAAGATTCTTTTTCTCCTCCCCTCTCATAATTTTATATTTATGAAAATAATATTAAACAATGAATTATATAAATAAATAATAATCAAAGTACTAATAATTAAAATAATATATGATAATAATAAATACTAATTGATAAATGATAATTGAAATTTTTAATTAAAATAATAAGTTGTAATAATAATTATAGGTATTTAAATAATAATATTAACAATAATAATGAATAATAAAAATATTAAATAATGTAACATATAAATTA
This sequence comes from Nissolia schottii, assembly GCA_003254905.1. Lineage (NCBI taxonomy): Eukaryota > Viridiplantae > Streptophyta > Magnoliopsida > Fabales > Fabaceae > Nissolia > Nissolia schottii. Next base: position 105,739 of record QANU01091140.1, on the reverse strand, counting down.
TATTTATATAATTTAATTTTTAAATTATTAAAATTGAATCAATTATATTAATATTTAAATATATAATTACATAATTAGTTAAAAGTACTTGTTATTATAATTTCTTATTATATTTAATTATAAAAATAAGAAATATTATATTATATAATAGTGAAATTATTATGTGTTTATTATATTATAGTTGATTATAATGATAAATATTATTTAGTATAAATTATATATAATTTCACATAACACAAACAAGAAATATTAAAATAATTATACTTAAAAATTAAAAAATTATTTTAATGATAATAATTATTTATTAATTTTTATTTAATAATTTTTTTATTAATTTTTAAATTTATACTTTTGATTAAAATTATTTGTCATAATTAAATGATATATAGTATCATCTTATGTAATATATAATATCTTATTCATGGATGTATTAAACGCTGCATAATATTAAAATCAACCTTATATAATCAAGTTTTATACAATTAGGTTGTATATAATCAGGTCTTATACAATCAAACCTTATACTATTTGGTCTTATCTTATCAAGTGTGTCAAACAAGGCCTTAATATTTATTCGTCTTTTTATTTATTTGAGGTGTGAGAACTTGGGCTTGGGCTCTTGAACTCGGCTCCTATACTTGAGCTCCTGGTCCCCCGCTTACTAGCTTCTAGTCTTCAGCTCTCCAACTCTCCAGCTCTTGGCCCTCAGCTCTTTTGGCCTGTCTAAGAGCTACTTGTGGATCTGCCTTTCAGCTTCTTGCTGTGGACCTCGGCTCTTGGACTTGAACTATGAGTCCACTATTGGACTTATTTTGGCCCTTAACAATTTGAAAAAAGTTATTTATATTAAATAAATAAAAAGAGAAGCCAATTCTAATTGAGATTTTTTTTCTTCTAAAGATAAATAAATTTTTGGTTTAGACATATTATATCTGTTAATAAAAGTTGAACACTGTTTTAAGTTATTCTTTGGCATTTGACCAAAAGAGATGTCACTTGAGCTCGAAGGTAAACAACTATGAGAAGATTAAAATTAATCAAATATACAATCTCATACCTAGATATTTTGGGGTGAAATTTTATTAAAATCTAATGTTTTTAATTAACTAAAAAAATTAATATTTTGATGGAAAACTTAGCCAATTGAAAAGTTGAGTCTTTTGGTGGTTTCAATTAATGCAACCCATTATGATGCTAAATCAATGGATACTTTAGAATTAAAAATTTAAGTTTGTGATGAATTAGACTCTTTTTGTAACCTCCTTGATCTTGTTGTCTCTTCTTCAACCATCACATTTTGTTCTATGTTGATTTCATAACGGTTAAGTATGTTTTTAGTCATTCAAAAATTTTTAATTTTAAATTTTATTCCTCATTTTTTTTGGTTAAAAATTGTATCTCATAAATTTTTTTGATAAAGTTTTAGTTTCTACCATTATGTTAAACTGTTATCTGCTAACATGACAATTAACTTGGCCACGTGTCAGGTAGATCATGTGTTATACACGTGACATTATTAACCCAACTGTTACATCTTCTGCTTACTCTCAACGTATGTTTGTTGTTTTTTTCTTCTCTGCTATAGCTCTGTGAGCTGCTGCCTCCGCCGCTTCTAGTGAAGTGACCTCATCCACGCACCCTCACTTGCTTCTCTCCTCCCCCCTCTTTCACATTCGCCATATTGTCAAGTTAATTTTCACATCAGCTGCTTAACATGATGACATGAACTAAAACCTTAAAAAAAATTATGAGAGATGATTTTTAGCAAAATAATTTATACGAAATAAAACACAATATTTAAAATTTACAAGAGATTAAAAATATATTTAACCCATTTCACAGACATAATGATAAACCAAATCTAAATTGGATGGCAGGTGGCCTATTAAACATAAAAGCACCAACATATGGCTAACATACATCAGTTTTTGTTATTTTCCTTTCAATAATTGAAAAGCGCTGAAAATTCTTCAAAAAGAGAAAAACAAAGCTTCTTACAACATACAAACCAACATGCAAATCAAATAGCACAACAGCAAAATGATAACAAAAACTCAACAAACCCTAGCCACAAAACACAACACTAGGGGTGAAACAAATTACACAATTACCATCGCAAAGAAATACAAGCAATCTTGAGCAATCACGCCAATCTCACACACAGTCTCACCCATTACGGTGTGTTTGGTTTATATAGTTAACGAACTTTGATTTGGTCTAACAGAAAAGCAACTTTTATGCTCACTTTTATTCGAACCATGGTTGTACACTAAAAATCACATTAAAATGTAACTCAACGTGATTTTGCCGGATATGTTAAAATGAGTTGAAATTCAGTTTGTATCCTTCATTCAAACTATAGCTTGAACTCACCCGAAACGAATTCCACACTAGCTATAAGGTTGAAACATGCAAGATTACTTCTCCTGCTTACAGAATCAAATGAAAATCAATCAAAGCATAGTCATAGATTATCTGAAACCATCCTTTTCAAAGTACTATACCAGCAGAAAGAGCTTTTAAACATGAAAAACATAACTAAATGTTGCCAAGGTTTAAGTACCGCTCCCAACACAATTTTAGGGATTAGTCACTAAATATATAACAACAAATTTCGAATCTGGAACGTTATAAACAAGCCTTAATTCCCTACTGATACATTTTTAGTCCAGGGATGCATGCAGATGATGCCACACCGCCCTTCAAACCTGTTAATTGCATACAAAACAATACTTAAGAAGCAAGTATACAAATTGTGTCAGACTTAATTTGATAGAAAGGTTCAAGATTGATGAGCATACCCGATGATCAGTAACTGGCTTTTTTTATTTTATTTTATTTCTTCTTGCTCTTTGAAGCTGACAAGTGAGAGCCACCCTTTGCTTCCTTGGTAGCGCCGTCCTTTTTCGAGGCTAACTTCTTCAAACGTTTTTTTTTCTTAGAAAGATCACCATCATGAGAGCAGTTTTGGCATCGCCATTCTCCTTCAGGGACAGACTTCAAGTAAAACAAAATATAAGCTCCGCATTAAGTTTAAGCGAAGAAGAATAAGAGAATGGACTAATGGTGAAACAAAATCTAAGCATACCTTAAGACCAAGGCATTCAAGGTGAAATGTGCGAGGGCAAACCTCACAGCATAGCAGTTCTCCACCATCATTGCATAACTCACATTCATAGTAACTCTGTAGAAATATGTTGTTTTCTTTTTTATAATTGAGATTAAATATAGCATTATGATGCTTTGTTCATTCAATAAACATTTTTGTGATCTGAAAATATGGTGATAACTGCAATTTTAATTTCAGCTCTATGCAAAATATATACACACACACACTAATTATAAATACATTGTTCATACCTTATAGCAAGAATACGAGCCTTCTTATATCATAGTACAACTTAGACAGATAGATGTATAGTACTCTATCTAGCAGAAAACATGAAATTTTGTTGTAGTATTTTTGAAATTTAAGAGCAAAGTTTTGAACTCCCATCCAATAATGTTTGAGGAAAAAGAAAAAACCATGGAAATTCTTTGCTGAACTGTATGAAAAACATTACAAAAGGTACTTGCACTACATAAACCAAAAGTTTATGAAGGACCATGATTAAATCATAATAAGTCATGTTACTTGTAGTGGCTGAAAACAAATAATGCCTATGATAGAAATTAAAGTAAAACAAAACTTACACCATCATCTCCGATTGCACGTGAGCCATCCTTTTGAGGCATAGAAGACTTTGAGCCATCAATTTTAGCCTTAGAAGGCTTTGGGCCATCAGTTTTGGCCATGGACTTTGAGGTTGGGGGAACAACTTCATCAGGTTTGCCCTTTCTTCTTCGGTACACAATAATCGCGTCTTCGCTCTTGGTGTTTGTACTGCTAGATGAATCCATCTTCAAATACTCTTGACAAAATCCTAACTTTTGAAAAATAAAGGGACACAGCAAACAGGGAAAACAGCTGAATCACATAACCGGGTAAACTAGTACAGAACTAAAAACATAGTAATCATGTATTTTAAATCTTCCTTTGAACTAACATACATAGACCATTTTAAAATATACTTTCTGGAGAAAACAAATACCAAATATGAAATAAAAACTCGTGGACAATTACATATATGTGGAAATAGAGAACCATGTATCAAGAATTATTGCCAAAGACAAGTGAAAACACATTCTGAAGTAAGCACACAAAAAACACATAAAGCAAACAAAACCAGGTAGAAAATAACTACATATAAATAGTAAAGGTGTAAAACACGACATCTCTGCAGTGGTAAATAAGAGAAGAAGCAAGAAAACCATTGCCAAGAAACATATCGATAGTAGAAAATTTTCTGAATTCAAAGAAATCATGCATGCAACAAGCATAATAAGTTTATTGCTTTTACCAAGTGTTAAGAATACATATCATCTTTGTACTTTATGAGCACATTCATAAATACAATACATAATACAATCCTTATTTTTTTAATTTCTCTCTTGCTTGTTGTGCCCCAATCCCCCTTCACACATGATGCTTAACACCAAGGAAACTGCAGCGTAAAGAACAGTACTTGTATGCTTATTGTGATCAAGAAATACATCAAGAATGTCACATTTCTTAACAAGTAACATGTTTTTATAAAGCATTGTCTGTATCTGGGAGAATAATGTGGTGTCCTGAAGCATCAAGAAAGAAGACAAAACTCAGTATTTTTCTTTCAATATTGTTTGAGATCAAAGCAGAACTTGATAGCCCGGTTCAACTGGAAATTGATAAAGACTTAGGTCCCTTAGAAAGAAATCATTCAAGTTAGAAAGTAGTTTGATTTATTAAAAGACACAGGTTAGCTGAGAGTACTTGACTATCCACATTCCAGCGAAAGGGAAGCATTTATGTGTCAATGTGAAATCACCAATTTGAATTTGCTATATATCACATTTCATATTCAGAAAACTAAACTTTAAGGCTGTGTGTAAGGAAAGATACAAGGAGGACCAAGGCTCTTGCTGCTCAAAATACAGAAGGCCTGGTGATAAATGAAAAAAAAAAAAGAAAACCAAACAAACTAGGTAAGACATTACTCAAAACAATAAATGAAGATATTATAATTCTTACCCCAAAAAAGCAATTATTAAAACCATGTGAAAATGACAAGTTATGCAACTTGCAAGACCACAGGAAACCAACAAATCAAGCAGTTAGTTAAATGAGATTGACGCAAAGGCCACGGCAATCTGATAGAAGTTAAAAGTAAAGATCTAGTCTCGTTGCATCTTTAAGTGCTGAGCCATGTATAAGTAATTGAGATCATTTGTCGTCTTCGAAAAAAATGAGGACGTGTTGAAGTGCATATCTACAAGAACATAATTTCACTTTTGGATTGGATGCTAAATACCAATCATTGACTATGTGGTCACATAAGTAGTTTTAAATGAACACTTCAAAACATGTTTACCATACACAGCTCATAGTTTTAAGAGCAAACATGAACAATTATTAGCTTTGAAAAAACCTGAACATATTATTTAGCACCATACAGAAATCATATTAAGTTCATCCATTTTAATTTTTAAAAGGATTTTTCCTGAATACAGCTTTGTTACAAGAGTGAAAGCAGCTGCAACACAAGGATACATGTACAAAAGTATAAGACACTTCTAAGACTCATCATAAGAGCAAGAAGCAATTTGATGACTTCTAAGAGAGAGAGTCTGAACCAAGGATGTCAGCATGACCCCGTTAACAAGGTACCATGAGATTCCAAACTCCCAATGACACTAAACTGCACTAGTCTCCTACTGGAGGACACACCGCCTTGTGGTCTGCAAAGGAAGCCTCGCTCCTTCAGTGATCTCAACTCCTTTATAGAAGCTTATCTCTTGAGAAGTTTTTTGTCTCTTAGGAAGCCTGGCCACTTAAGGAAGCCTTGACTACTTCACTCCTTTGCTCCTACCAGGCCACTGAAAGCATAGCTCCTTTGAGAAAAGGAGTCGAGGCTTGCTTAAGGGGAAAAGCTTCCTAAGAGAGGCAAAAGATTCCTCAGGAGATGAGCTTATGTAAAGGTGTTGAGATCATTGAAGAAGCAAGGCTTCTTTTGCAGAGCACAAGGCAGTGTGTCCTGCACTAGGAGACCTAGTGCAGTTTGGTGTCATTGGGAGTTTGGAATCTCATGGTACCTTGTTAATGGTCTCATGTCATGCTGACATTCTTGGCTCAGACTCTCTCATAGAAGTCAAGGAGTAGCTTCTTGCTTTAGAAGAAGCCTTGGGCTTGCTATGACTTAGATCAGTGAAGATGTCAATGTGCCATTTTGTTAGGTGCCCTATTGCCGAACCTGACTATGCTCCTCTCTTTGCAGAGAGTTCCGAGCGTCTATCAATTATCCAACAACAAAAGAAATGTCAGGATCAGCTTTCAACCATGTTTCATCTTAGGAACCTCAAGTAGCTTATCCTTGTTCCAATAGCCCCACCTAAGAATACCACATCTTCTGAATGACATAAAAGAAGACTATCAGAGACCCACAGAGCCTGAACTTCACCCCCTTCATCTATTCCTTGTTATCAACCTCACTCTTTCTTCTCACTTCCTCCATCATCCACCTTAGGCCCTTCTTCCTCACTCATTCCAACAGTCCATGATATGATGCCAGAACCTCCATTTGAATTTTTCCTGTCAAACCCGGCAACCAGTCCATGATAACACAGAACCTCGATTTAATGGTGTTATTGACTATTCCACTAAGGAAGCTCTTCGAGTCCAACTCCAAAATTGAGAAGCCCCTAGAGACTGCCTTGGATACCTAAATGTGCAGCTCAGGCTCTCAAATATCCATGTCTCCTTAGATTAGAGGATCAAAAATTCCTAACCCATCAAAATCTACTCCAAAACATCATCACTTATAAAGGAAGAAAAAAACAAAAATCAGCACTCTAGATAGCGAATTCGCAACAAATACCACTAGCAAGAAATCAGAATTTTCCTGAATTCTCTTTCATAAAATTCAAACAAGCCCTCATTCATCTTGCTTGGACACAGAACCTTGCTTCTACCACAAGCAAAACACATTCCCCAACAACACCAGATTTCAATTTCACCACCCTAGAAAAAAAAGAATGCAAAAAACGAAGAAAGGTGGTAGCTTTCTTACTTGTAACCACGTAGAACATATCAATTTCACCAGAATTCTCATTAAAAAGTCACTTACCTTCGCAATTCAAACTCTGGAAACTCATCACTGTCAAGCTGAAATCAACAATCAAATAACAAGAGGGGAACAAAAGAGAGGGAAAGAGCATAGATATTGAACGGAACCACTGAAAACCAAACATAACTGGATGGAAATTCAAATCCACATTGAACTAACCTGAGAGGTTGCTGCTGAGTGATGAAGGAACTTGGAGAACTGTGAGAGAGAGAAGGGTCTAGAGACAGAAGAAGAGGAAGTAATGCATGAAAGAGAGTGAAAAATGAAAGAAGAGACAACGTTAATATAGAGACCCATAACGTTAATTAAGAGAGTGGGGGTGAATGCATGAGAGGAGAGGAGAAACTCTTAGCTGCGCTCAGAGCAAAACAAATTTTGTTGTTCTAATCCATTCAATGTTTGACACGTCGTGTGACACGTCGTTTGACATCGTTAATTTAGGGAAGTGTCCTACGTATCAATGAATGAATCTAAAAGTACATAATTCTTGCTTCTTGCTGTGAGAACAACTAAGAATTTCTTATGCATGAGAGATGAAGAAACTGCATTTAGTTTGGGTTCTTCTTTTCTTGCAGGTTTCGCGTGTTCAGAACTTGTTTCTTCTGTGCTTATATGTACGTTTTGGTTTTGATTCCAGTTCCCACTAGGCCACTACTACGCCATGATGTACTTGTTTTCTTCTTCACCATTCCAACGGTGGTGTTCACAAAAAAAGGAGGGGACTTTTGGTGTTTTTTTTTTCTCTGAGAGAAATAATATAGTATTATTTTTGTAAATTAACCAAAAAACATTAAACATTTTAAAGATTAGAGAGAGGAGGGGAGTCAAAGACACAAAGTATTAAATGGTAATAAATGTTGAAAGAGAAATCAAGACTGAAAGTTTTTTTTTTCCTTTATTTTGTCTTTGACATATATGTATATATATAAATTTATGTTCAAATCATATTTCTTCTCTTCTAAAATCGTAGATTTCAAAAAAAAAAATCCTATAGTAATAGCTTATAATGTTTTATTTTTTAACCTTATAAAGTTTTTTTACATTAACACAATCTTGTCACTCATTTAATTCTACTGTTGTCATATTGATGACTACATCATCAACACTTCATAAAAATTAAATGAAATATTTTTATTTTAATAACACGTATTATGTAGTTTTATTTTAAGATTGGATAACTGACTTTTTAATAAATTAAATTGCAAAAGAATATTTCATACATTCTTTTAAACGTTAAAATGTAAAAAATAAAAAATAAAAAATTAATTATATTTTTGTAGCTAAAACAAATTTTCAATATATTTTGCAAATATTACATAATTATAAACAATAATGGTTATGAACTAAAATGTTGAACTACTTGGATCTATTAAGGGCTAAAGTTAAACCAATCTCATTGCAAGGAACTTTCTAATCCTGATCTTAATACTTAGAGCTCCTCAGTAACGTAGGCGTTGAAATGCCTGCAGGTATTCACTCCATCGTCAGAAGGCTGCCCAGCTGGCGAAGCATTCCCAACCTCTACATCCTCGGGTATCCCCTAACCATCCCTTATGTTGCTTCGTAACATTGGTGCCATGGGAAGGGCAGCCGCAGCAACTCCTTTCTCCATCATGCTCAGTGGCAATCCCAGATCTCCAATGTCACCACCATATTTCTAGAAAAAAATTCCAGAATGTACGTAGAAGTCTAGGAAAGAAACCAGAATGCAAAGATGACAGTAGAGCCGCTCCAGAGCGTGCTACCTTGACCCTACTACGGCCACAAGAGCAGCTGAACTCGAAAAGCAACAATTCCGCTGTTAAGAGAAACCACTTGCGTGTGACTCACGAGGATGAACCCGAAGCACGCTTCTCTCATACCAACAGCAACGACCTCCTTTGTACCGTCATCAACCACCGAGTTGCGCCGCCAAATCTGAAGAGCGAGGGGCTACTGACACGAGAAAAAACAAGTTCACGTGCACTGCACAAGTCACCCAAGCTGCCGCCCACCACTGTGCCACCGCCACGTTGCCGCCAGCTCAAATTGCACCGTCAAGGGTGCTTCAGAGAAGAAACAAAAGCAGCGGTTGCTTCTTATCCTAGTTGGCAACTGCGATTTCTTACAAAAGTAGGCCTGACCCGGTCCAATAAAAAATTGAGAGAAAGGTCCTTAATAGAAAAGGGCTTGTTACCTTTGCTTTGTCTGCTATGATATTCTTACCTTGTTTATTATTATCATCATCATATCATCATTATTAAATAGTTTTTAGTTTCTCATAAATTTTAAATTTTGTGTTTCACCCTCATAAATTTTTTGGTTAAAAAAGTATATCATAAATTTTTTTTGTAACGTTTTAGTTTCTACCGTCTTATTAAGTCATTAACTGTTGACGTGGAAATTAATTTGTCCACGTATTGCGAATGTGAGAGAGAGGGGGGAGGAGAAAAGCAAGTGAGGATGCGTAGGTGAAGTTGTTTCGCTAACAAGCTTACGAGCAGCAAGAGAGTAAGCAGAGGAATTTATGGTTGGGTTAATTGTGTCATGACTTGCCACGTGATCAAGTTAATTGTCATGTCAACAATTAATGGCTTAACATGACGGCAAAGATTAAAACTTTACAAAAAAAATTTATAAGGGGCAATTTTTTGCAAAAAAAATTATGAGGGGTAAAACACAAAATTTAAAATTTATGAGGGACTAAAAACATATTCAACCCTTATCATTATCATCATCATTATTGCTGAATAGCTTAATAGATTAATTTTGATTCCCTCTCAAGTGATTGTTATATATCATTCAATCATGTATGATTAAAGTTTAATATCTTTATAAATGAATTTTACATTGGTATTCAATCATGAGTTGTTATAAGTGTGATTTAATTATTTTTACTGGTTAACTATATATGATTGGATAATAGTGTAATTACTTTCCACTGATAGAGCATATAAATTACTAGTAAAGTCATATTATTATATGCAGCAAAGTAGCATTACTCTTGTGAAAATATTAAACGAATGTCTAAAACCAAATTTATACTGAAATGTGTGAAAATTAAATCTATACTTGTCCTCTCTCTCTCTCTCTTTCTCTCTATCTCTCCTTCTCCTCCACATTGCTACTTTATATTGGTTTTTTTTGTTAATGTATACTAATTACTTGTCTGCTCTTAACTTTGCAGCCGCCTCTTTATTCTTTGGATTTGCAATACACACATTGCTTTTGCCCGTTCATTTTTCTCTCAAGGGCTTAAAAAGTAACAGTCATGCTACACCTACACCAACAAACCATACACAATAAAATAACAAGAGGGGAACAAAAGAGAGAGAAAGAGCATAGATATTGAATGGAACCACTGAAAACCAAACATAACTGGATGGAAATTCAAATCCACATTGAACTAACCTGAAAGGTTGCCGCTGAGTGATGAAGGAACTTGGAGAACTGTGAGAGAGAGAAGGGTCTAGAGACAGAAGAAGAGGAAGTAATGCATGAAAGAGAGTGAAAAATGAAAGAAGAGACAACGTTTGTTGAGAAAGTTCCAATATATAGAGACACACAACGTTAATTAAGAGAGTGGGGGTGAATGCATGAGAGGAGAGGAGAAACTCTTAGCTGCGCTAGAGCAAAACAAATTTTGTTGTTCTGATCCATTCAACGTTTGACACATCGTGTGACACGTCGTTAATTTAAGGAAGTGTCCTACGTTTATTTACGTATCAAATAATGAATGAATCTAAAATAATCTAAAAGTAAATAATTCTTGCTGTGAGAACAACTAAGAATAAGAATTTCTTATGCATGAGAGATGAAGAAACTGCATTTAGTTTGGGTTCTTCTTTTCTTGCAGGTTTCGCGTGTTGAGAACTTGTTTCTTCTGTGCTTATATGTACGTTTTGGCTTTGATTCCAGTTCCCACTAGGCCACTACTACGCCATGATGTACTTGTTTTCTTCTTCACCATTCCAACGGTGGTGTTCACAAAAACAGGAGGGGACTGTTGCTTTTTTTTTTTCGCAGAGAGAAATAATATAGTATTATTTTTGTAAATTAACCAAAAAAAAATTAAACATTTTAAAGATTAGAGAGAGGAGGGGAGTCAAAGACACACAGTATTAAATGGTAATAAATGTTGAAAGAGAAATCAAGACTGAGTTTCTTTTTCCTTTATTTTGTCTTTGACATATATGTATATATATAAATTTATGTTCAAATCATATTTCTTCTCTTCTAAAATCGTAGATTTCAAAAAAAAAAAAAAAATCTTACAGTAATAGCTTAAAATGTTTTATTTTTTAACCTTATAAAGTTTTTTTACATTAACACAATCTTGTCACTCATTTAGTTTTATTATTGTCATATTGATGACCACATCATCAACACTTCATAAAAATTAAATGAAATATTTTTGTTTTAATAACACGTATTATGTAGTTTTATTTTAAGATTGGATAACTAACTTTTTAATAAATTAAAGTGCAAAAGAATATTTCATACATTCTTTTAAACGTTAAAATTTAAAAAATAAAAAATAAAAAATAAATTATATTTTTGTAGTTAAAACAAGTTTTCAATATATTTTGCAAATATTACATAATTATAAACAATAATGGTTATGAACTAAAATGTTGGACTACTTGGATCTATTAAGGGCTAAAGTTAAACCAATCTCATTGCAAGGAACTTTCTAATCCTGATCTTAATACTTAGAGCTTCATCTTAATACTTAGAGCTTCATATGCGTGGCATATAACTTGTCACACGATTAAGTTAATTGTCATGCTAACAATTAATGGCTTAACATGAAGGCAAAGACTAAAACCTTACAAAAAAAATTTATCAGGGGTGATTTTTTGCAAAAAAATTTATGAGGGGTAAAACACAAAATTTAAAATTTATGAGGGATTAAAAACATATTCAACCCTTATCATTATCATCATCATTATTGCTGAATAGCTTAATAGATTAATTTTGATTCCCTCTCAAGTGATTGTTATATATCATTCAATCATGTATGATTAGAGTTTAATATCTTTATAAATGAATTTTACATTGGTATTCAATCATGAGTTGTTATAAGTGTGATTTAATCATTTTTAGTGGTTAACTATATATGATTGAATAATAGTGTAATTACTTTTCACTGATAGAGCATATAAATTACTAGTAAAGTCATATTATTATATGCAGCAAAGTAGCATTACTCTTGTGAAAATATTAAACGAATGTCTAAAACCAAATTTATACTGAAATGTGTGAAAATTAAATCTATACTTGTCCTCTCTCTCTCCTTCTCCTCCACATTGCTACTTTATATTGGTTTTTTTTGTTAATGTATACTAATTACTCGTCTGCTCTTAACTTTGCAGCCGCCTCTTATTCTCTGGATTTGCAATAAACACATTGCTTTTGCCCGTTCATTTTTCTCTCAAGGGCTTAAAAAGTAAACATCCTAATTTTCTGATTATATGCTTATATATAGTCTTAGTAGTGCAATTTATTTATACCCCTTTAGAAGTGTAAGGAGAGACTTGCAACTATGCAAGTCTACACAACTAACAACAGAAATTAGTTAGTAAGGTTAGGGAGTAAATATTCAGTTAGAGATAATGTGCTTCTCGCTTGGCTTCTTGCTTCTCTAAGTAAGAGCATTTGTGTGTGTGGTAGGTTGGTCCTCCTTCTATCAAATTTGAGCTTTATCATCAACAGGATGCCAGGGTTTCAACAGTTCTCGAGCCCGATCTAAGAAAATTATGACAATACTCGTGGTCATGGTTCCTCTGGTAGAGCTCATGGCATGGCTGTCCATGGAAGAGGTTGTTCTAGTTGTGGACGTGGCAGATCTGGTCCACCACAACACTCCTCAACTGGATCTGTTCAATGTCAAGTATGCAACAAGTACGACCATGTGGCCTGGGAGTGACGGTACAAAAATGATCAGAATTATCAATCTCAACCATAACAAGAAGCTTCCAACTGTAGTGGCACTCAGACTCAAGCTCCATAGGCTTATCTTGCAGCTCCTGTGTTTGTAATTCCACCTTCTGAATAGAATAATTCTCAGACTCTAGTTCCAGCTCTCTCTACTGTCTATGATCCGCTTTGGTATCCAGGTTCTAGTGCTTCAAACCACCCCACACTAGATGCCTTAGTGTTCAATGATAGGAGCCCTTATGTTGGATTTGATTGTGTCCGAATCAGCAATGTCACTTGTATGAGTATCCCTTACGTAGGGAAATACTATCTCTATTCTAGGGGAAATAGTTCTAAATAATTTACTGCATGTTCCTGGTTTGGCAAAGAATTTGATAAGCGCCTCTCATTTTGCACAACAAAATAAGAGTCTATTTTGAGTTTCATGCTTATAGATGTTATGTAAAATCTCAGGACATGCAGGAGATTCTTCTCCTTGGCATTACTAAAGGTGGTTTGTATGTCTTTCCAGATCTACAATCGGCAGGAAATGACTCAAGATTGCAGCATTTTTCAAGTTCTGTCCAAAATTTGAGTCGTGTAGCAAAGATTAGTAGTAGAATAAGAAATGCTAAAGAGAATTCCTTTCTTCTTTGGCATGCTCGCGTAGGAGATGCTTGGGTAAAATTGTTGAGTCTTTACTAAGCTAAGATACCTTATGATATTTATAAAATTTCTGTTACTTGTGATTCTTGTTGTCGTGGCAAAAATGCATTAATTACTGTTTCATACCTCTGATTCTGTTTATAACTCTCCCTTTGAGCTGGTATATTGTGATATTTGGGGTCTTGCACCCGTTTCATCTAACTCTGGAGCTAGGTACCACATTACATTTTTGGATGGACATACAAAACACACCTAGTTTTGTTTGCTTAATCAAATATCTTAGGCCCTAACTACCTTCATAGCCTTCAAGACAGAAATTGAGACTCAATTAGGTACCAAACTTAAATAACTACAAATGAACAAGGTCAAGGAATTTCTAGAATTTTCCTCCTATCTTAGAGAGCATGACATAGTTCATAGACTTGTCTCTATACACGAGTAGAATAGAGAGAAAACACAGGCATATTACCTCGATTGGTCTTACCTTACTAGCCCAAGCAAAATTACCGGAGATTATGGGGAGGGGCTTTTCACACTGCTGCATATGTCATAAACTTGTTACCTGTACCATTGCTGTCTAATATCTTACGTCATCAGAAATTGTTCCATACTCCGCCCATTTACACTTTCCTAAAACCATTTGGTTGTGCTTATTATCCTCTACTAAGACCATACCATCATCACAAACTTGACTTAAGGTCTGAAAAGTGCATTTTTGTAGGCTATTATGACAATTGCAAGGGTTATAAACGTCTATCTAGCTCAAGAAAAATCTACATGTCTAGGCATGTCATTTTTTTATGGGATCTCTTTCCTTTCTATTTTTTAGTCTTCAGAAGATAGTTCATCTACTTATGTCTCATCTAATTTACCTCACATTCCTGTTGTTTCTTTGCCTACAAATGCCCCCTACTAAGGATACTTATACTGTTACAACCTCTATCTATTGCACCTGTGCTTACTAATCCCTGCAGGAATCTACAAACTTCTGACATGGCACCTGTGTCTAAGCCCTCTCAAAGTACTTCAACCTCTAGTCTTGAGGCCACTTTATCCCTTGCCATAGAAAAAGCTCAGCCATCAGTTCCAGCACACACTGCCGTCCCTTTCATAGAAGTACAAAACCAACATCCAATGATTACTAGAGCTAAGAATGGAATTCACAAACCTAAATCCTACATTGCCATCATAAATCCCACTTCTGCTAAGAAAGCACTTTGCTGACAAATTAGGCATAATGACTTCAATAATGTCTTCCTGAAGGGTGAATTGCATGAACATGTCTATATGGCTCAACCTTTGAGCTTCACCTCATCCAATCAAAATCAAGTTTGCAAGCTCAACAAAGATTTATATGGCCTAAAACAGGCTCCCCATGCTTGGTTTGACAAGCTCCTATCTCTAAAACAAATGCTGAAATTTTTGTTTGTCTTCTTTTCTTTTTTTTCTCTTTTTGTTTTTTATTAATAATGCTTGGCCGAATGGCTGTGTCCTTGGGGGACGGAGGTGGTGACATGTGGCTTGCATAGGTGACTCGTGTCACCAATAGAAGAAATACAAGAAAGAAAAGAAAGAAAAAAAAAAAAAAAAAA
>QANU01091140.1:23324-89692 GCA_003254905.1 Nissolia schottii | reverse complement strand
TTTTTTTTTTTTTTTTTTTGGAGCAAATATGTTAAGAAATGTTTAATTCACATTAAAAGAACCATTCAGAATCATGAACAATGTTCGGAAAAATTACCAACACCAAAGGAGCAAGACTAAATAAGCAAAACATATACTTTAGACATGAACAATGTTCAGGAACATTTCCAATCAGGCGCAATGCATCAACCATTGATGCCACAAAAACCTCTTATTTTTGAAAAACTATCCTATATTAGCCTCTACAGGAGCAACTCTAATGTACCTCAATGAAATACGTGTTGGTTGAAAACCCAACCATATGATGGAAAGCACAAAATACACAAAAGGTTTCATCTCATGCTTTTGCTCAAGCATCATCAAGGGCAAGGACACCAGGGAGCTGCTTCCCCTCAAGAAGCTCTAAGCTGGCACCACCACCAGTTGAGATGTGGCTCATCTTGTCTGCAAGGCCTACCTTCTCCACGGCGGCAACAGAGTCGCCTCCTCCGATTATGGTTGTCACCCCCTTGCCACTTAGTTCAGCCAGTTTCTTGGCAATAGCCTGTGCAGGAAAGAGAATAGTCATCAGTAACCCGTGAAGCATAAATGCAACCACGGACACAGGACATTGTTTACAATAATATCTTGGTATAATCATAAATGTCGAACTAAATTTGATCCGCATTCCCACACACCATTGAGAAGTGTTCGTGCTTCATAGTCAGTAACTATTGCTAAACTTCATCAAAAAAATAAAAAATAAAAAAACCTGAAGTACCATGATTTTAAGCTTAGAAGAGCCTCTTTTATGAGTATATATCATAAGTACAGGCTTAAGAAGAAAACAGTTAACAAAACAGCTATATGATTTGTTACTACTTAAAGATGCAGAGATAGTGGATGATTTAACAAGTGTCCTTTCAACAACTTTCACATCATTGATACCTCTGTTCCTGCTGCAAACTTCTCAAACTCAAAAACGCCCATTGGTCCATTCCAGATGATGGTCTGAGTCTTATCCAATGCTTCGCTAAATGTCTTGATGGAGTCAGGTCCAATATCCAACCCCATCCATCCAGCTGGGATGCTTGATGCTGGCACGACCTGCAAACATTTACACAATGTGTTAAATGGTATATTTGGGAGGGAGATTTGAAGATAATAATGGAAGGGGATGACTACTAATGGAATGGAGGAAAGGAATGGAATAAAAGACATATTCCATCCTCTTGTTTGGTTATTTAACGGAGGAAGGAAAAGTATATCCACCAAAAACTATCATTCCCTACTTGACCCCCACTTCCTTGTTTATAAATCACTTCCAAACAAACAAATTAAATTTGGCTATTAAACTAGTTGTCATTTCCTCCCTTGCCATCCTTCCAAACATAGTAATGCCACAGAAATAGTACAATATATTTCATTAGTTAAAACTATACATAAATTTTCAGTGCATTCACAGAATTCCTGAATTCCAAGTTTTTATTCCTAGTCCCCAGTTGAACATTTATATAAAAGCAAAGTGCCAGGTCACAAAAGCGACAGGCGTAAAAGATAGAAGACACAACATCAAACACAAGAATACACGAAAATTTTAATACCTTGCTCTCAGCATCAGCAGCAAACTTATTTGCTATGACCACATCAGTTGGAAGCAATAGAGAAACCCCTTTAGCCTTGGCCTTTTCCATGAGTGAAGTTGCAAGATCAAGCTTGTCTTCCTCCACAAGAGAGGACCCAACTGCATAACCCTGGGCCTTGTAAAAGGTAAAGATCATTCCTCCACCAAGCAAGAGAACATCAACCTTCTCCAACAAGGATTCAATGACTCCAATCTTGGTAGACACCTTCGATCCACCGACAATGGCGGCAAATGGTTTCTTGGGGTTTGACACGGCTCCGACTAGGTAGTCAAGCTCCTGCAACAATTAAACAAGTTACAGATCAATCAAAGACACAAATTATCCCAACACATAATGGAACTAACAATTCCCCCAATACAATACCTTCTGCATGAGGAACCCAGCAACAGAGGGCTTCAAGTACTTAGCCACTCCCTCAGTAGAAGCATGAGCTCTGTGAGCAGTGCCAAATGCATCATTGACATAGAGATCAGCGAGAGAAGCAAGCTTCTTTGAAAACTCAGGGTCATTCTTCTCTTCCTCCTTGTGGAACCTCACATTCTCTAGTAGTAAAGCGCCACCTTCTGGAATTTCTGCAACTAATTTCTCAACTTCCTCCCCAATACAGTCATTTGCCATCTTAACCTGTAATAAGGAGAAAATGACATGATGATTAAATACTATATTCTACAAGAGTGAAGGATGCCAAAACAAAACACAAAGCAGGTCTAGAAGGCACACCTCAACTCCAAGAAGTTCAGAGAGCCTTGGCACAAGGGGCTTCAAACTGTATTTAGGTGTCACACCCTTTGGTCGTCCCTGGAAACAAAAAATTCAACGCAAAATCACACATCCCATATCTATTTTATTCATAGTCTGATGCAGCAGCTTAAGAAGAAAAAAATCCTTTTTTTAATTGCAAGAGCTATCTAAGATTTTTATTGTAAGCTGTATTGATCACAAAAATAAGCTAATCTAAACACACAAGAAATTTAACTCTCTAACTATTAAAGGCAGAGCAAAAACAAAAAAAGACAAACCCATAACCATATATCATTTAACATTCAGATCAACATACTCAAGAGATCTCAGTAAAAGAAACTGAATCAATTCACAGCAAAAACAATTCAGATAGGAATACATTTCACAACAACAGGATCAACACCAATCAAAATTACGACCACATAAACACTTCCTTTTCCAAGTAAAAACGACATAGAACAGTGACACATTACTTTACCACTCACATACATCCAGAGATAAAAAAAAAATTAAAAAAGAAAACATAGCCAATAACCAGTTTAATGAAAAACCATGATTGAAACACCGAAAATCCAAGCAAAATCAAAAGGCTAAACCCCACAATAAAAAAAACGACGAAATCAAGACAAACCCAGATACCCACAAAAAAAAAAAATCAAAGGAAAAATGGAGTGAGAAGCACACATACCAGGTGGCTGGAAAGGATAACCTTGGCACCATAACCGGTCAAGTACTTGATAGTGGGAACAGCAGCACGGATCCTTGTGTCATCGGTGATGTTGCTGTTGTCGTCCAAAGGAACGTTCAGATCGACCCTCACGAACACCCTCTTACCCTTCAGATCAGCCTCCTTCAATGTTGCAACGCTCCTCTTTGTGGCCATTTTCTTTCTTCTTCTTTTGACAGAAATCGAATCTGAAATTAGAAAAGGAAAAAAAGAAGAAAAATAAACACGGAAACAGGAAGAGAAAAACAAAAATAATTGGGTCAGGACCCAGAGACGGAAACGGTTTTTGAACTTTGGTGGCGGAACTCACGATGGGTTTGGTGAGAATCTCAGTGAGTGAGTGATAGCAGAAGAGATCAAGCTAGAACGAGGAAAAGCGTATGAACGTTCTAGAAGATATATAGACGAAGGTGGTTTAGGGTCCGGTGGAACTCGTACGTGTATGCACGTGTGAGGCTCATTTTTCCTTCTTTCTAACTTATCAAATTAGTGTCTGAAAATTGTGGGGCAATTTTCAGAAAAATTCACAAGTTTGAATTAGAAATTGCTTTAACAGTTGTTTTCATGTAGTTGAACATCTGATTTTTCTTTTCTTAATTGAAAGGTTTTGATTTTCTTTGTAAGAGTTCAGTCTTTTACATATATTTGAAGTGATTTTAAAATAAATAGCTGCGTAACGTAATATTTATATATGAAAACATTTTGGTTAAAAGAAAATAGTTTAAACTTTAGATACGATTAGTGTAAAAAAGTTTTATAATATTATTTATTTATGTGTTAATGCATTTATTTGCAAAAATTGTTTAAAAATTAGACACATAAAAAATTCTTTGAGAAAGTCATGTTTTAGTCATTAAAATAATGTTTGAGAACTATATGTTAATTTTGTTAAAATTAATAATTTCAGCATGGCAAAATTTAAGGACTACTAATGGACCTTTTATTGTTGGGCGTCACTCACGGTGGGCGCTGCGGTTCTGGAAGGAATCTATGTGCCAGCCACAAACACATGGTTCTAGATACCATTGGACCAATGTTGTTGGGTCCATAGTTTCACAAATTGTTTACAATCGCATTTTCTTCCTTACATGACAAAATGATTTTTCAGAATAAAAAATAATAAATATTAATCTATACCAATAGACAAAGGGAATAGGAAAAAATTTATTTTTTTGGTTTCTATTTTTTTTATATTTATCTATTATTTTACTTTTTACACTTACACGTCATTATTATTAAGAATGATATTAACGTATATTTCATTATCGGTATCCACTTTCCACTACCCACTATCACTTATTATCCACTACTCACTCTCTACTATGATGATGAAATAATAATAATAATACTAATTAATATCCTTTGTACAAAGTCATCCAATTAAATCATTGATTTTTCGTTTCCTTAACTAAAATGGAAAATTTGGATTTGATATACTCTTTTGAATTTATTTAAATAATTTCTACGTAAAGATAGACATGTATCAAAAGAATCCTAGAAAAACTAATGTAGATTCATTGAATTTTTAAGGTTTGAACCATTAATATCTAGATTTTATTAGGCTCTATTTAATCTAATTCAAGTTAATCACATTAACTTTTTTTCCATAAGACTCCAATGTTATATTTTATTTAAATGGTAACAAATAGTGAATCATTTAAACTAATTAAACATTGCTAACAAGTGATTAAATACACATGTAAAAACAAATTTAATGATATAAAAGATATAATGCTAAGTTGTGTTTGGATGGAGCATTTTAAGAGGATAATGTAATATTTTAGAGGATTTCAATTGATTTGCTACAGAATTCTTTATTTGAATACCAAATGAAAGGAATTTTGAAATTCTAAGTATTTTTTTTGAAGTATTTCATATACTTCAAAAGAATGGATTTCAATTTCCTTATCTTCGTAAAGAATTCTAAAATTTCTTTCATCTTTACTCACTATCTTGACTCTTTTATCCTAAAACTCTATCACCATTTATCATTCACTACTCATTGTTCATCGCTGATTAGCCACCATCAAACACGACTAACCATTGTCAAACATCGTCCAACTACCGTCGAGGTCGACCGGCCACCTCTTAACATTAGGCGGCCACCTCTAAAAGCTGAGCGATCATCGTTAAACACCGAGCAAATGGTTATCGTCAAACATTTGGTGGCTAGCCACCTCTGATCATCGATCGGTCACCCACCAATCATTAGATGGCCCACGATGATCGCTAGCTAGCCACCACCAATCGTCAGCAGACCATCATCGATCGTCTGTCAGCCACCATCGATAGTTGGCGTACCATTACCAATCGCCAGTGGTCCACTGTGATCGCCAGTTGGGCCCCTCCTAAAGTAGGGAAATACAATTTCATTATCCAAACAAGTATTTTGTAAATGATGTAATATAGTTATTTTATCCAAATTATAAATTTCTAAAATGAAGAGAATTCAATCGTATCATTTAAATTCCCTTGCAGTTCAAATTCCTGGGAATTTGAAAACGGTCCATCCAAACACAACTTGGCTTGGTTTGGTAATGTTATGACTCTTCAAAAGCTACTGAGCTATTTGGACTATCTAAAAGCTGCTCTTGAAAAGTTATAATAGTATTATTAGGTAAAATAGTACAAAAAATGCTTTCAATAAGCAGAAGTCATAAGAATGATGTTTAATAAATATATCGTCAAGTTGCTCTTAAAGTATAAAATTATTATAATAGATATAAATAATAAAAGATAATTTCGATTTAAAGGTTTCATTAATTATTGAATGACTGAATTAAAATTTTATTAAAGTTTAAGATTATTTAAATATTTTTAAATTTTAAAGAGTTAGAACCAACTTTGAAAAACCTCTTTTGAGAGCTTCCAAGAATACCTGGCTCTCAAAAGTCAGAAGCAAAAACTATCTAACTTTTTTATTTATCAAACACAAGAAAATTAGGTTATACTTTTTGCGAGTAGAAGCATCTAATCAAAATGCTTTACCAAACCAAGAGCAAGTGTTTTCTATCAAATACCAACTATTAAACCTTGTATCTATGTATTCAATTAGTAATGTACTCCGTTCGTCTCTCAAATTGTGAAAGATATGGTTGAACAAACGTAGTAATTAGCAATCATTTGGTAGTTAATGGTAAGATACCATGAAATTCTCATGAGTATTGCTACATGTATAACTTTTATTTTGTCATCATACTGTCGCCCACAACATAAATACGTTCCAAGTTAACCCACATATTTCTCAATCACCTTTCACACACACAACCTCACTCCTAATTTGAACGCATGTGCACATGCTCCTTAAATGCAAAACTGTTCAACAGTTCTCCAACTTACTATCTCATTCAAAACCCACAGCTCCCATCTCATCATACAAAACCCACAACTTTCTAATATTCTGTTGCAGCTACTTACACATAAACATGCAAAAAACATTGATACTAATATTCACAAAAGAAATATTCATAAGCAAAAACAATCAGCACTGATGCTCAAACATTATTATTGAAAGATTACATAAACATTAAATGAAATTATGCACAAACATTGAAACTAATATTCATAAAAGAAATATTCATAAGTAGAAACAATAATATTAGTGCACAAACATTATTATCAAATTGCACAAACATTGAAGGAACAAATGCACAAACATTGATACTAGTATTCAGAAAGGAATATTCATAAACAGGATCATTAAGTACTAGTGCACAAATATTATTGGAGAAATGCACAAACAATTAAAGAACTGAAGCACAAACATTAATACTAGTATTCACAAAGGAATATTCATAAGCAAAATCAATGTACTAGGGCACAAACATTATTGAAGTATTGCACAAACATTGAATAAATAGATGTACAAACATTGATACTAATATTCACAAAGGAATATTCATAAGCAGGATCATTAAGTACTAGCGCACAAACATATTATCATACTAACATGTATTATAATTTACAAATATAATATAAAAATGCAGAAAATTGGCGTGAACAAACTTTTTAATGTGCCAATAACAATTTTAATGCTTGCACCAAATTCTGAGTATATCCTGCACCAAATTTTGAGAATTTTTTATGCACAAACATGTGAATTGTAAGTGCACAAACTTTTGAATTAACATGCACAAACATATTAACATACTATGATGAACTTTTAATCAATAATACTCAACTATAAAAGATGAATGCACAAACTTAAGAACGGGTCATGCACAAACTTTTACTATTATTGCACAAACCTTCAATCATGCAAAGTTGAACACTAGGTACAAAATTTGTAATCATTATTGCACAAACTTTTATCATTTTAGTGCAAAAATATGTACAATATTCGTGCACAAACATATGATACAATTAGTACAAACTAGTTTGGGAACAATTTCTAATAAAATCTGACGATCATTCATATAATTTGAAGTTTGTTTGGGTAAAATTTTAAAGAATTATATCTCATTCATTCCCTCGATTTGATCAGGAGAATCCATGGATGGATTTGGATCTCAAATAATGAATTAGGAATAGAAAAAGAAATTGACAAAACATATAATGATGTGTGATGATGATTCGGTAGAAAATGAAGAACGATGATGAAGAGAAAGAAGATGAATGCGTGAAGAATCGAGAAAGAAGAGGATTGGAGTGACTGAAAACTCGTTTGGGTGTGAATACAATTCACGTTAAGATTCAATTTTTTGTTTTATTTTGAGGTAAAAACCAATAATTTTTCTTCTCATATTTTGTGAAGAAAAAAAATCCAATTACATTCTACAACTTTTGGTCAATAATGAAGGAAAAAAATGCGTAATTAACACGCAATTTTCAACAAGGAAAATTCATATAAATGAAAAGTACAGCTAAGAGGGATAATGGGCGTTTTATGAAGGATATTCCAACCAGCATCATACTATTTCACTTTATTTTATTCTTCTTTGATTTTCAAATTGTTAATACATTGACAAAAAAATTGTTAATATAGTGATTAGCTGCTTTAATTATACGCTGTTTGGTTTGGTGTTATGCGGCTTCGTTATGACTCGTGTTCCATACGGAGGATAGATTATAGAGTATATGTAGAGTTATAGATCAAAATTTGCACATGTCAATTGATCAAGTTTTCACTTAGTCACTAATCTTACTTCGTGTCTTTTTTTTTTTCCCTAAAGTAAATTATTAGTATCCGAACTCTATTATTAAAAACTCTATTAATTCAATCCGATCTTACTTGATTAAAGACTCTCTTATAAAACATAGAGATACTTAAATACGAGACCACTAATTAAGGAATCAATGGTTCCCCACCACCTTGATCAACTTCGTGTTGATTATTTTGTGCATATAGTGAAATATATTTTTATGCATTTTTGTTTTATAATTGATGAATAACTCAGAACACCTCAAAGAGATATATCACTCCTTACCAAAAAAAAAAAATCAAACCTTAACAAAGAAAAAGAGATAGATCACTTAGTATGTGTTTGGATTCCTAATGGAATGCCTTAGAATCGTTGAGAATCGATTTTCCCCAAACTCAGCCAGCTTTGCCTTATGGAATTATAGGTTAGGTCACCATCTAAAGAAAAATTACATGTAATGCATTTTCAATTTTCTTTTATAGACAATGTAAAGAACATGGATCCTTGTGATCCCTGCTGTTTTTCCAAGCAAAGAAGGTTGCCATTTGTTTCTAGTTCTACAAATTTTGCTCATGCGTTTGTCATAATTCATGTGGATATTATGGAACCTTTGGCCATTCTATCTATCCACAACATGGCATAGATATTTTCTTACGGTAGTTGATGATAAAAGTAGATTTACTTGGGGTTATTTCATGAAAAACAAATAAGAAACTTCTAGTATAATCCTTTGTTAATTTTTGGTGAAACGCAGTTTTCTACAAAGGTTAAGGTGATTAGGATAGATAATGGATTGGAATTTAGTATTAAGACCTTTTATGAATCGAAGGGAATCATGCATCATACTAGTTGTGTTGAAACACCCCAACAAAATAACATTGTTGAGAGGAAACATTAACACATACTACTAGTTGCTAGATCCTTGATTTTTCAGTCTTCCTTGCCTAAGCGTTTTTGGCATTTTGTTGTGGCTCATGCCATTCACTTAATTAATAGACAGCCTAGCTCATTTCTTAATGATCACTAACTTTATGAGGTTCTGTACAATACTTTGCCTGATATCAAGCATCTTAGAGTTTCTAGTTGCTTATCTTATGCATCCACCTTAGTGTCTCACAGAAAGAAGCTTGATCCCAGGTCTAGCAAATGTGCCTTTTTGGGGTTCAAAGATGGCACAAAGGGATATGTCTTGATCAACATGTTGTGTGTCTAGGAATGTTGTGTTTTATGAGCAATATTTCCCTTTTGCCTATTCTGTTTTTCCTAGAAATCTTTAGTCTGATTATATGCCAAATCAAGTTTCACAGCATACTCATTTTGCATCGCTTACTCGTGACCCCTTCACTTATGATTCTACCTATCCTCACCTTAATAGATCAAACTTGTCCCCAGCCATACAGCTACCACATTCCTCACCTACGCCAGAATCAATACCCACACTACCAAATTCAACAAAGTCCACCTCTGCATCCAATCATGCCTCTGATTCATCTGTATTTCCAATTTCTAATTTCATTGGAACAGAAACTACAACATTTGCATCATCATCTAATTCTCATACATCCACTGCATCACAAGCTAGCTACATGCCCATATCTGCTCCAACCCCTAACCAAACTCTCATCACCAAAAATATCCATTAGACCAAAAAGACCTCCCACCTACTTAAAGGATCATCATTGCATGTTGACACAATCCTTTCCCAGTGATACTCCTTCAGCTCACAGCAGGTATCCTATCTCTAGTTATTTGTCTTATTCATCACTTTGTACTCCTCACAAAAAAAATTTCCCTAGCCATCTCCACCAACCCTAAACCTAGGAACTATGAGGAGGAAATGAATCATGTTTGCTGGCAGTAAACAATCTCTATTGAGCTTTCTGCTCTAGATAAAAATAAGACCTGGGTCCTCACTTCTCTTCCTCGTGGAAAGATGGACATAGGGTGTAAATGGGTGTTTAAAGTCAAATTTAATGCAGATGGCACAATAGAGAGGCATAAGGCTCACCTAGTTGCTAAGGGTTATAACCAAATAACAGGAATTGACTATTCTGAAACTTTTAGTCCCGTAGTCAAAATGACTACTTTAAGGGTTCTGCTAGTTGTGGCTGCTGCCAAAGGCTGATACTTGCAAGCAACTTGACGTTAACACTGCTTTCTTATATGGGGATCTCTAGGAGGATGTGTTTATGAAGCGTCCACCCGGGCTCACTGTTTCTAATCCTTCCCTAGTTTGCAAACTGCAGAAATCACTTTATGATCTTAAACAAGCTAGCAGACAGTGAAACGCCAAGCTTATATCTGTACTGACTGGTTCTGGTTTTGTTCAATCAAAATCAGACTATTCATTGTTCACAAAGCACACATTCATAGGTTTTACAGTCATTCTAGTCTATGTTGATGACTTAGTCTTATCGGGTAATGATATGGAAGAGATTATAAAGTAAAAAAAGACACTTCTAGATAATCTATTTAAGATAAAAGATTTTGACACTCTCAAGTTTTTCCTAGGGATGGAAGTTGCTAGGACAACTAAGGGTATTACTCTTTATTAGTGAAAATACTATCTAGACCTTCTTGAGGACTATGAATTTCTTGATTCCAAACCTATGGCTATCCTTATGGACTACCACCTGAAAGTCACCAAAGATTCTAGTGCCATACTGATATAGCTTCCTACCGCAAGCTAATTGATCATTTGTTGTATTTAACACATACACAGCCTGATATTAGTTATGCTATTGGAAGGCTCAATCAGTTTCTAGACTGTCCAACTCAATCATAGTTATTAAACCCTTGCCATTAGGCTAATACACCATTTTGGTTATATGGTTCAATTAATAATATATACTATACACTTAAATATGTTAAGTTACTATTTATTTTTATCATTTTATTATATTTATTTTAATTTCAATATACTTTAATATATTTATTTAATATTTATTTAATCATATCCGATTTAGCAAGCAACCCAATGACCCACTAGTTGAACCAGTGACCTAGTAACCTGAAGGGGTGACCGAGTCGAGCCCCAAGACATGTTTAATAACTATGAACTCAGCTTCGTTACCTCAAGGGTTCCCTGGCTACTAGTCTCTTCTTTTCCTCATATTCTGGTTTATCCCTCCGTGGCTATGCTGAATGGGGCACATGCCCTGACGAGACTATCCATTTCTAGTTTCTTCTATTTTCTTGGCACCTCAATGGTGTCTTGGAAGAGTTAAAAACAAACTATAGTGGCTCGATCTTCAGCTAAAGCCGAGTATCGCGCATTAGCACAAATCACTTGTGAAATTCAATGCCTTTGTTATTTGCTTCAAGACTTTGGTGTTGAAGTTCCTAGACTCGTACCAGTCCATTACGACAATCAATTTGGTATATACATAGCTGGCAATCTAATGTTCCACGAGAGAACAAAGTATATAGAGATTGATTGTCATGTTGTGCGTGACAAAATCCGGGAAAAGCCCATCACCTTACTCCCCATTTCTACTCAAAATCAGCTAGCTGACATTCTCGCTAAGCATCATGCACAGGCCCTTTTTGTCATTTATTCTCCAAGTCGGACATGCTTAAAATTCACCTTGCTCCAGCTTGTCGAGGGTGTCACCAGGCTCCACGAGTTCAACTTCACAAGCTAGCTAGTTAAGCTAAATTAAGAGAAGTTAAGTTAGTTGGGGAGCTGCTGTAAATATGCTGTAAATGTAATTTAATTCTACTAGAATTTAGTTTGAATTTCATCTTGCATTAGGCTAAAACCCTAAATCCTTATGATGCTTGCCATGTTTGTGACATTGTACCAATTAAAATATATAATAATAATAATAATAATAATAATAATAATAATAATAATAATAATAAGCCATATAATGTTGGAGGAGGACGTAATTTGAGAGAAATATGGTTCACTTTAGTAGTTTCAATGACAAATATCTATTAATGTGTGGTGAGCGAGAAAAGGATGGGACGCTTCTCAATTTTGTGGCTTAGGATCACTACGGGGAAACAAGAGACAATAGCTTACTGCCGTAAAGCCTGGTGTATCATGCTAAGATTGTGAAGCTTAGGTTTGCTAGAATTCGTGATCTGATTTGACTCTTCTAAATTGCGGATATAGTTGTAGAATAAACAATTTAACTGTCGATAAAATAATTAACAGCACAGGGTTTTAAAAGATATAAAATTACATGATATACCGTAAATATGTGGTGGTGTGTTACTTTTCTCTGTTTATCAACGGGAGAATGCGCATTTTACTCTTTAAGCACACCCCGCACTTTAAGAGCCAAATTTCATGTGATCCACTTCTTTTTCAATCATTCAGATTTGACACCCCCCAGCCTAAGACTTGACAATCAGGCATCAATCAACTACTAGTGGTAGAGACTCCAGAGAGTTCAAGCAAAAAATGTCTAGATTCACGTGAATTCATTGGTTTCCATCTTGTAACCTATCATTCAATATAACCTGCCCCACCTCCACAAGCCCAATGCATGCAAAGCCACTAAAACTTAATGGCTAACTTGCGCTGATGTCTTCGAAATTTTACTGAAATTACATTGGACTCTTTGTTTGTCTCCTCTCATGAATACTATCCTTCCATAAGAGAGACAATTGTGAAGTCCGTCAAGTGTTATAAGGAGGAGGAGTATAATGGACAAAACACCTTAATTATAAATAGCATCTAACTTTGTCATCCTTAGATAAGCGCAATGTAATTTACCCAAACCTCATACGTATTCAAGGATCAAGGGTGTGTCACAAAATGAAAAGTAAATGCAAAAAAATCAAGCATCTGGCAGCAACTCATGGATTTATTTGAATTTATGGCTCTCAGCCTGGGTTTACAGTTACACGCAATTTGTGTGTAAAGCAAATAACTCAAACATGATTAAGATTTACACTAGGAAACTCAGAAGGGTCCTACTACGATATATGCTCTTTTACAAGGTCGTGAGAACATGGACACCGATGATGGGAAAAATTTCCAAGCTGAAAATTGTCTTACACGGCGACAGGTATGGCTTCATCAAGAGCAAGGACACCGGGAAGCTCTTTGCCTTCCAGTAACTCTAAACTGGCACCACCACCAGTAGATATGTGGCTCATGACATTAGCAACTCCTACTTTCTCCACTGCTGCAACAGAATCTCCTCCTCCAATAATTGTGGTCACCCCCTTTCCACTGAGGTCAGCCAGCTTCTTCGCAATAGCCTGAAAGAAGGGTACATATTAAAATATGCAACAACTCATTGGCAACACAATAGTGTCAAGAAGGATCAAGATCCTCTACTTTTCATTTAAAAGTAGAGGGTAATGTTCTCAATCTCACCATTCATTACCCATCATATTTATCTCATCTCATCTCATCATCTCTAATGAATGGTGAAATTGAGAACATTACCCTCTACTTTCCTGTCAAGAACAATCTCTCCCAAAATTTTAAGTGGTTGGGTATAGGCAATTGAGTGGTTTCTATATTCTAAGAGTATGCATCACTTTAAGGTAGAAATAATTTATCCTGACTGTGAACATTCTTAAAACATATAATAGGAAACAATCTCTATGGACCATATGTAGGTGTTCGTATGTACCTCTGTACCAACAGCAAACTTGTCAAACTCAAAAACTCCCATTGGTCCATTCCATATGATGGTTTTGGTAGTATCCAATGCTTCGCTGAAAGATGTAACAGAGTCTGGGCCAATATCCAATCCCATCCAGCCATCAGGGATGGCAGATGCTGGCACGACCTGAAATGGTTAATGCAGAATTTAAGTTCTCGCTCCAAGAGTTTCTGAATGAATAAAAAGAATATTATTGTGTGCAGCATCATTAATATTTTGAGTGGTTCAAGTTCAACTGAACCAGGCCAAACAAACCTTGCTGTTTGCATCAGGAGCAAATTTGTCTGCAATCACCACGTCACTTGGTAACAAGAGAGACACACCTTTTGCCTTGGCTTTTGCAAGTAGAGATGTAGCAAGATCCAACTTATCTTCCTCTACAAGGGATGAGCCCACTGAGAGACCTTGCGCCTTGTAAAATGTGAAGATCATGCCTCCACCAAGAAGAAGGATGTCAACTTTCTCTAGAAGTGACTCAATCACTCCAATTTTCGATGAAACCTTGGAACCACCCACAATGGCAGCAAAAGGCCTTTTGGGGTTCGATACAGCCCCAACAAGGTAGTCAAGTTCCTAAAACAAGGAAAGATCACAAAAGTTATAATTATGATGTACATATAAATTTAAAAGAAAAGCTGAATGCTAACTTTTCCCCGATAAATAATTCACATTTGACGTATGAGATTATATTTCATATGAAGTAATCAAACCTATTACAAGAAAAGTCGTAATAAAAGTGATAGTATAGAAGTTCGTGAACTATTCAGATAGTTAACTGAAAATTTGGCTCAGCTGCTGATAATAATTTAGTAATAGATGAGAGAAGAGATAAACCCACCTTTTGCAAAAGAAAACCAGCAACAGATGGCTTAAGAAATTTAGTGACACCCTCTGTTGATGCATGTGCCCTATGAGCAGTACCAAATGCATCGTTCACATATATATCTGCTAGAGAGGCAAGCTTTTTTGCATGCTCAGGGTCATTCTTTTCTTCCTCCTTGTAAAACCGCACATTTTCTAGAAGAAGAACACCTCCGTCTGGTAGGGAAGCAACCAATTTTTCAACCTCTGGACCAATACTGTCATCAGCCTTGACAACCTGTGCATTACCCATATCCAAAAAGATAAAGACAAGAATACCGTTATTATCCACCAAAAATCACAATGCTTGGAATTTATTTCCCCCCTGTCATTCAATTTATTCAAGATTTAAAGTAAATATACCTGGATGCCAATGAGTTCAGAAAGCCGGGGTACAAGAGGTGCCAGGCTATATTTGGGAGTGACACCCTTTGGTCGTCCCTGGAAATTTCATCAAAAGTCACAATAATTCAGCCTACAAGTTCAAACCACAGTGTTTATACAGATCTACTCAGCTTTCTTGCAATGAAAAATATCACATTTACATCATGAAAGCCTAGCACCAATTTAACAAAAACTAAAAGTTTATAACAGAACTCTTAAGCCACATAAAGTATAGAGGACGGATTCCAACAATCCAGCCATTTCTTTTGAAAAATGTCAAAACTAAAATGAGAAATTGGATTGTTCCACATATAGCAGCACCATCGTTCCTCATTGATCCACATATGACCAGCTCAAAAGCATCCACTTTCACAGGCATTGTCTACAACATTAGACTTACTACTGAGCCAAAAAAAAGAGAACTTAAAATTGTAACACGGGAAAAGAGATTTCTCTTGAAACACGGACTTCACATAAATGTGTATGAAAACTGACTACCCAAGACCATAATTTAAGCAATCCAACTTTACAATTATAAATAAAGTAATAAACCCAATCTACCACTCCAGACAAAGAATAAGGCATCCAGCAAATACTCACCAATCTACAATCTACAATAACAAGTAAAATTTCAAGTACATAATTCACATTTATGCATTTGAAAACTAAAGACCCCAAAAGACAAACTTCACAGTTACAAAAAACGAAAAAGCAGAAGCTATTGAAGACCAATAAATCTACACAGCAAGTGGACGGGAAAACGAGCTTAGCTCAATACAATGAAGATTGAAGACCTCAACAACCCAGCTTTAAAGCGACAAAATAAAAAAGATAAATCTAGAAAATACCTTCAAAGACTAACTTCATCAGTTCAACACCATATAAGATTTAAAAAAGAAGCAAGATTTTCTATTCCCACAAGTGCATTTGACAAATGAATCTAGCATGCCAAGTTAACCTCCAACTAACATTATTCAAAATTCACAAATGAAAAGACCTAAATTGAATCCAGCATTTTCATTACCAAGTGGCTGGAAAGGATGACTTTGGCGCCGTTCTGGATGAGGTGCTTGATGGTGGGGATAGCGGCGCGGATCCTGGTGTCGTCGGTGATGTTCTGGTTGTCGTCGAGCGGGACGTTGAGGTCCGCCCTCACGAACACCTTCTTGCCCTTCAAGTCGGCGGCGGTCAAGTCCCCGACGCTCTTCTTCGCCATGGAGACCACTCCTCGCGGCCCCTTCGATGCGGAGGACACGGAGCTGATCCTGGAGGCCACGTGGAGGGAGAAGAGGGGGTCGGCGGCGGCAAAGCCAAGGCGGCGGAGGCTGGCGGGGCGGAGGCGGAGGGTGGCCGGGGAGAGCTGGAGGAGCGAGGAGCGGGTGCGGGATGAGGAGGAGGAGGAGGAGTTGGTGGTGGAGGAGAGGAGAGAGAAAGTTGTTGGAGATGCTGATGAGGCCATTGTGGAGAGTGGAGAGTGGAGAGAGAGAGAGAGCGTTTGGAGTGAGCGTGGGAGTTAACGAAGGGACGAAGGGGAGAAGGTTTGGAGGTTTATAACTGTTAACTTTATGTGGAGAGAGGGAGAGAGGTGGGAACGATTGGGTTTTGGATTTCTCTTATCGTTGAGGAGAGGCTCATGATCTTCCTTCATTTTCACTCATATATTCCAAGAGATTCTTGGGAAATGTTATTTTGCTACCAAAATATATAAACATGGTCATAATGACATTATGCCAAGATCACACCATATAATAAAAAATTTAATCTTAAAACACTCGTCTTCTTCTTCTTTTTTCGTCAAATTACTATGTTCTTTCTACTTTATTTTTAAAACATACCAATATCAACATAATAATGAAAATAAGTATAAAAATAATAGAAATAGATATTAATATTTTTAAAAAAGCATCAACACTTTTAAAACATGCATCATCATTTATTGAAAAAAATTGTCAATATTTATTAAAAAAAATGCATTAACATTTGGTATGGTTGTAATACGTTGATAACTTTTCTATAAACATTGATATTTTATAATATGTTCATACTTATTTTTATTACGTTGATGCATATTTCTATTATGTGGATATCTATATGGTGAGTGAACTTTACGTTAGAGTGAAAAAGTAAGAGCAGAGGAGAGTGAGTCTGACTTGATGAAAAGAAATTTTAAATTGATAGAGAATAATGTATTCAAAATATTGAAAAATAATAGTGTTGATATCTTTATTTACTAGTGTTGATACCATTTGTGCAAATGTTGATAATGTCTACCTTAGTTGTTACTCATTGTATCAAATACATCAACTTGGTCTTTTTTCCTCATTATTATATGGTGGCTCCAAGGTGTTTCAGTATACATGGTGTTCAAATAACACTAATGGAAATTCTTTTATGGACACAAGTTTAAAATGGTATGAGTAGTGTCATAGTGTTATTTGGACCATTAAAATGTGTAAATGCATTGTCACTTTCACAACACGTCATTGGGCCCACTATGTACCTTGTGTGTCCTATGATGTATTGTGAGAGACGTTACTGTCTACGCCTTTGTAGTGATCAAAATAATATTATTGCGTGTTATATTTATGCACATTCATAATAAAAGTGGTCCATAATTATTAATCAAAAATATTATTTGTATACCTCAAATATAGTCACCCAACAACCACCAAAACAGATAAACAAACATTACAAAACAAAGATACAAACATAACAAAATAGATAAACAAGCATAGTTAAACATAGAAAATAAGCAATATTATACACACGCATAACACGCATAAATGTTTGATGATAATATTTGTTTCTCTATTTTGTAGCAATATTAAACTCACATGTGCATGGATACACAATAATATTCGGTGACAATGTATGTTTCTTTGTTACATAATGTTTATTTCTCTATTTTATAATGTTTATTTCTCTATTAGGCGGTTATTTGATGGTTATTTTTTAGGTATACAAATAATAAGACGGATTATTAATTAATATACATTCTCTCACTCGTGGGGCTCATCAACTTCACTGTGAGTGTGTGCAAATGTGAGGTGATACTCTTATGTTTACCCAAGAATTTTTCATAGTTGACTCTCCCATGCCCACTTACTCCTCTTCTTCTTTTTTCCCCTCTTAGTTAGCTTTTCGTACATTGTCAAGATTACTTATAATCTAGAGTTATTTTCTGAAAAATTATAACTTTTTAAATTATTAATAAAGTTACATTGTAGTGTTACGTATATACACGTAATATAAATGTCAATTTACATTACTATGTGTGGTATATAAAAAAATTTATCAAGTAATATATGCATTCTACTATAATACCCACCAGATAATACTAAGATAAAAATAAATAATAATACTACTAATAATAAAATAATAATTATTTCTAAAAATTTGGATGTGAGAGTGACTAGATGTTGAGCTCTACCTTTAACGGTCTGTGCTCCTTCGTTGGTTGAGCTATGCCAGAGCTCACCATGGATCACACACCTTCATAATTGTAGTTGTGTATTTTAATTGTCATTATAACATTACTCTTTAAAAAAGTCTCAGCAACTACATTATATTGTGTATAATATATTTTTATATATTTTGTATAATATGAAACATAAATGTAAAGATGAAGTAAAATAATTAGTTCAAAATAATTACTTAAAAAATAATAAATGTTAATGATAAAAGAGTGTACACATAAAATTCATTCATGAAAATTTATCCTTCATTATTACTAGTTACTATCATACTAAACACACCCTAAAGAACAAAGGAAAAACATGCAGCATCCAGTCCAAGAAAGAAAAATGTAAATAAGAAATAACGATAAACCTACACATTAGGACTCTTGACATGTGATACAAATCCAGAGGTGTTGTGTTGCGCTCAAAAAATAGGGAGCTAGGCACTGCCAGCAAATTATGGTGGTAATCTAACAGTTGGACGGCAACACAAGCAACACAACTTGGATGTTAGGTAATGGTTAGTCGACTAGGGTTTTGGGCCATTTGATTTAATGGTTCCAAAACCCTAACCATAACTCATGGTTAAATCCTTAATGAGGATTTTGCGAGGATTCTAGTCACTTAACCCTCTCAAAGAACTTGAGAGATCGTTGTGGCCAAATCGCAAACTTATTCTTTGACTTGATCAAAACTTATTCTTTCCAAAAACTATGAACATTAAAATGACTCGTCAAAACTATGAAGGACTAGAAAACACAGACATTTTTCGTGAAAGTCAATCCTAACCATTATAAACTTATATGGTCGAACCACAGTCCAAACAATAGACTTTTGGAATTGCATTTTCACCAAAACCTTCTTCAAACACTTAAACTCAAATCCTTTAAGGACTTAAAAAATGCTAACGTTTCTTTCAAAGCTCAAACCCTAGCCTTACTAACCCTTATTAAGTCGAAACCACATACAAGAAACATAAGTTCATCACTTTTTGGTTCATTACAAAATTCATCACAGTTTGTACTCGAAATTACCATATATCACATGGAAATCATCAAAGCTCAACAAACAAAACCCTAAGGAATTAAACATCAAGGAGCCAAAGCTTTAAAGAGGAAAATACAAGTCCATCACCTCTTGGTTTTATTCCAAAAACCTTTTGTCATAGTTCATGCTTGAAATAACCATGGATTATTTAAACATCACCAAACCTTTAACAAACAAAACACAAGGCACTCAAACCCCAAGGCTAAAATCCTTCGTCATGAAACACAAGGTCATCACACCTCTTGGTTTATCATAAAAACTCATATCATAGTCTATGTCTGGAATAAACAGTGGATCATTGAACATTATCAATCACCAAAAACTAACTCAAGAACCCAATAACTTGAAAGAAACTGAAATTAATAGAGAAAACCCTAGCTCATCATAAACTCATTTTTGACAAAAAAAAACCTATTTCACAAAAGATGCTTAGAATCTCACAAGGAATCTAAATATGTAACTTGATTTCAAAATAACCTAAGGGAAGCGTAAGAAACATAAGAGGGTAGCAGCTCCACCTTGAAGAAAAACTCATTTTAACATCAAACCTTTTATGAAAAAGTATTGGAATCTTGAAAGAAACTCAAATATGTAACTAGGAATGAAAACAAACATAGAGAACCCCAAACTCTAGCCATGGCGGAATTTTACAACAACTTGAATGGCTAAACAAAATACATTTTCTTAAAGAGGAAAGTGGCGATAATCACATATATGAACATCAAAAACATATGCAAAGAGTTGTGCACAAAGGTGCATAGAAAACCCACCTAAATGCAAACAAATGTGAGCTTGTCAATGAGGGCGAAGGCTTTCTTTTTATGTGAAGGAAGTAGTGTGATTTGAGAAGTTTATGATGATGTTTGTGGGGGAAGATGGCTACAATTTTGAGCTCTTAAAATGGTGATTATGGAGTTTTTTTTGAGAAGGCTTGAAGAGAGAGAAGATAGAGTTTGAAAAGATGATGGCCTGTCTTGAGATATTTTTTAAAGGAAAAATGAAGTAAAAAGTCTCTACTTTAATTAGATGAGGAACAAGCCTTACCTTATTCAAAACCACATTACTTTATTTTATTTAGATAAGGATGCGTTTAAATACATGCGAGACCTACCACTTTTTGTGTGTACCTAAGAAAAAAATTTAAACACATGCCCACCCAAAAATATCTCATGAAGTTGATCAAAATTACATTTGGCCCCTCTAATCTATAAGTTGACGCTTATTTTCCTTGTGTCTAAATAATTTATTAAATTTCAAAATTACCCTTATTGAACCCAAAACCTATCCACAATGTTTCATATATGTCCATACCCAACTCTAAATCCCCAATGCTTTCCCCTCATGCCTCATGTATCTGTTGATGTGCTAATTATATTTCATTTGTTTGATTTTTATTTTTTGGAGTTGTTCCTCTGTTTAGGTTTTGTGCGTATTCTTCATTGATATAGTACACTTTAGATGCCAATGTTGTTAAGGTGTTGATGATGTATGTTAAGACTTTTTTTTTTTTTTTTTTTGCCATGATGGTGGTGGAATAAAATAAAGTAAGGTGGTTTTGAATAAGGTAAGGCTTGTTCTTCATTAATAAGGTGGTTTTGAATAATGATCCAAAATTAATGTTTATAAAAAAGTTTTGTTTATTAGCTAGAAATCTCCTATTAACATTAATTCGCTCAAAGAGATCACGATTATATTCTACTAACTTAATATAAGCATTAACAACTAAAATTTCGATCTTAACCATTTATTGCATAACTTAATAATGAAAATGATGGGTAGGGGTGGGAATAGGCAAACTTAATTTAAGTTTAGTGAGACTCAAACCCAAGACCTTTGTCATTCACAGTAATGCCTTATCCACTATACTAGCATTACTTTTTGTAACAATTTATGCAATCATATTTATTAATATAATTTTATTATTTAATTTTTCTTTTTAAAGAAACCCTAATCTAAAGAGTCCCTAGGACTCTCCCACATTAACACTCTCATCTCATCTAAATCATGTGAAAGTTTTGTTGGCATTTTCCTTTTTATTTTTTGTTGGTCAAATGTCATATTCTGTTTATGATCTTACTATCACATACTAAACAAGAGAATTAATGATATGCATAACAAAGTTGAGCAAACTTTTTTGGGATATGAATTTTGGTTTCTTAATGATAAAATCAATGGATGAAAATTTGATTTTCCTCCCACATAAAGGATATTCACGTTGCTCATACTTGCATTTTGATCTGTTTCTTCATGGGCATATCCTAACAGCTTGCAGCTTTAGAGTTTCAATTCTTTATTGAAAATGTCTTTTTGATTCATATTGAATTTATACACTCTTGCTTGTTATATAGTAAATGTTATATATTCAGTTAAACTCTATCTCTTATATCAAGAAATACCTTTATACATAAATATTAGTTTTTTACTTTAGAATATTATTATATTAAAAAATTAAGTTATTAACAAAAATAATACTTTGTTATGATTATTTTTTAAAAATTAAAAATTGCATATTTTATTTTATTCTAATACTTATTTTTTATTTTTTTATAATAAAAAATATGACATTTTACTAACAAAAAACAAAAAGAAAAATGCCAGCAAAACTCTCTCATATTATTCAGCTGAGATGAGAGTGTGAGTGTGGGAGAGTCTCATGGACTCTTTAGATTAGGGTTTCTTTAAAAGGAAAAATTAAATAATAAAATTATATTAATAAATATGATTGTATAAAATGTTACAAAAAGAAATGATAATCTAATGTATAAGGCGTTATTGTGAATAGTAAATTGGATTTGAGTCTCATTAAACTTAAGAATAAGTTTATTTTTTTAGTAAATGCAAATGAAAACGGTGTGGCCTGTTTTCACCTCTTTTACTTTTATTTTTTCTTAAAACTAAGCTGAGTGGTCTCACACACACGAAACCCTCTCCGACGAATAGGCATTCTTATGATCTTTTCTTTCTTTCAAATCATTTCATGGCTCTTCACAATGTTTCCCCCAACCTCCAAATTTTCCCTCACTTTCTCACTCCTCCTCTTCCATTCTCCCTCGGATTCTCCCGCACTTTCCCTCCAGCACCTCGCAAATCTTCCCGCGCTTGCCAGCCACGCAGGGCCTTCCGAGAATGGCGGGAGTACGAGGAGGCCGTAAAGCGGAAGGACCTCGCCGGAGCTCTCGGTTTCCTCAAAACCCTCGAAACCGAAAACCCCGTCGAGCCATTCGGCGACGATTCTGCTTCTTCAGCAGCCGAGTCGACTCGGTCCCGGTTCCGAGAGTTGGAGCTGTTTGGGCCGCAGAGGGATTGGGAGGTGCTGGACACGTGCTTGAATGCTGATGACATGAAGCTTGTTGGGAACGCTTACAAGTTCCTCTGGGACAGGGGTTTCTTGCCCAATTTTGGAAAATGCAGGAACATTGGTGAGTTTTAGTTTTGATGATTTTGTTCTGTTTATCTGCCGAAAGGGAAAAAAATATTTGCTTTTTTATTTTTTTTTATCATTTTGGTTGTTCAATATAAACATGCTCATATATTAAGTCAATTTTATGTATAGAAAGGTTGCAGTATGTAAGTAACATTGTCAGCATTGGATCATAGCTTCAATCACATGATTGTGCCCTCCTAGAGGCTTGGAAAAAG
The DNA here is from genome assembly GCA_003254905.1 of Nissolia schottii. Classification (NCBI taxonomy): domain Eukaryota; kingdom Viridiplantae; phylum Streptophyta; class Magnoliopsida; order Fabales; family Fabaceae; genus Nissolia; species Nissolia schottii. The sequence goes on along the minus strand of QANU01091140.1, from coordinate 66,439 downwards.
AACAATTTACTTCAACGGAATAATTTGTTTTGCATTTGTACATAGGATTGGAGTGTTTATGGGGTTAGATTGACTCGATAAACCCAAAAATCCCAATTGAAGAACCAATGGAGTTAGTTTGAATTGGTTCGGATGATTGGATTGCTTTTACTCTTTAAGTCAAAACTAAACTTACAATTATTTTGGTTCTCAAATTATAGTTTTTCGACACTGACCCGCACACCCAACTAGGCCTACTCAACCACTCAATCAATTATGTTTTTTAAAATTTATTTCTAAGCTTTCAAAGTTTTATATCTTGGCTTTACGCTTTAGTAATTAAGTCATTTTCTATTTTAATTTTTCACATTCCTTTAAGATATTTACTTACTCAAACCATTATTAACTATCTCATTACCTAGCTACATACTATAAGCATTTTTCATAAAGATAAAAAGTTTAGGACTACATTTTTTTACTTCAATTCGATTACTCGAACCAAATCAAGCTGATTTTAATCGGATTGGTTTGGTTTTCTGTTACACCCCACCCTATAACCGAAGTAGCTACAAAAAAAGGGGAGGAAATCATTCCTTTTCCTCTTCATTATTTTAGAAGGGCAAGTCAGTTAAGGAGTAATTTTAATTGATTTGAACCTGATTTGCTAGAGAGAATAAAGTAGTTGAGTTTTATTAGGAAGGGGAGGATGATGAGGAGAGAATATTGCCTGGCCCTTGATTCTCTCCCACTAGTTAGTTTAAATAAGATCCTTAGGGAAGGAAATAATCATTCAGAAAATTAGACAGAACTAGGGGACCAAGGGATCCATTAATTCCCAGGATTATTGCTCTATTTTATTTAATTAATTCCGCAGCCTTTGGCCACTGATTGTAGTTCTGCCAGGCAATTCCCCATTGGAATTCCCGATTTTATTAATAAAAACATCAGCAGATTCAACAAGTAATTTTCATTGATACCAGTTCTTACATTTTCCTAAAACTATTATTAAAAAAAACCAAACCAGTTCAATTAAATTTGACCGCTTTTAAATTTTTTTCTCTGAAGCCTGAACTAATCTGATTCGTAAACTCTCCTATTTGAATACCATGTTTGAGAACTGCATATATTAAGAAACTACGAACACCAAAAAATCGCTTATCCTTAAGCTTATTTCGAAGAGGATCATTTGCTATTTTAACATTAGTAGCTGAACATTTATTTTCTCCTTTTTCTGTATGGATTATATCTAAATACATTTAAAAAAACATTTAGAAGTATTTATTTATTTTGTTAAAATAAGTGCAATCCAGACTTTGGTAGTAGAATTCTTATTTGAGATTTTGTAAGTGCAAAACAGTAACTTGGTTACATGTGCGCCCATTAATGCTACTTGTGTATCTCTTACAAATACTGTAATTATTACTATCAATGACTGTTCCTTTTAATTTTTTCTTTCTTTTAAATTACAGTATATTATGAATTGTCCTTCTGAAGTTGTACTTTCTTTGTTTTTGTTGGAATTCCTACATTTAAATAAAAGCAATCTTTTCTGGCTACGTGTGTTTTGTAATCTTATCAAATTGATGTTTATTGGCATGGTTTTGTTCTCTTTTGTTAGTTGTTCCATAATCATCACCGTGGTGTAAAATTTGATGAAGCTTTTGCTTCCAATAATTGGTATTTCTTCGTCTCTTTTTTATTTTTATTTTATTGTTTTTCTATGTCCATCTTCTATAGTTTTGGAGGGACTGAGGAATGTAACACCGGATATCTTGAGCTCCTCAACTGGCTTGGAAGGTGAATATATGGATTCCTGACAGAATATTTTCCTCCTAGCTGTAAATTGCTCAAAGTGCCCATTTCAGACATGTTACATTGAAATTAAGATTATCTTTTCACAATCCTATGTTGTTTGGAAAATGGCTAATATATAATTTTTTCTTCCATATTTTGTACAGTGACTAAACTTGCTCCAAAGAAGTGGGGTCTTTCAAATAGTTCAAGCACTGTTTTGGTTGCTTTTCTTGGTGGGGTTTCCTTTCTTATTTCACAAGGAATTGACCTCAGGCCAAACCTTGCAGTTATATTAGGTCTAGCCTTTATGGATTCTATATTCCTTGGTGGTACCTGTTTAGCTCAAATCTCAAGTTACTGGCCACCATATAGGCGTCGAATCCTTGTTCATGAAGCAGGACATCTCCTAACAGGTAGATTCTAATGTTTTTTGTGGGCTTTAGAGGTACATATTAGGGATATTCTTTCTTGATAATATTTGATTTCCTATCATTGTGTGCTGCCATATATAACATCTTTTGAAGTCCATCCTAATGAAATTTCAGCTTACCTAATGGGTTGCCCAATTCGTGGGGTGATTTTAGACCCAATAGTCGCCATGCAAATGGGCATTCAAGGCCAGGTAATTTGTTTTTCTCTGTTATTCATAGGATATGACATTTGTTGGTTCAGACCAATTTCTATTGGTAGTCTCCTAGTATATTATTGTTCAATATAAAAACTATTCAATTGTCTTTATCCAACAACTTAAGCTTTTGGAAGAGATGAGTCTTGATATGGTATCAGAGCCTCTACAAGTACGACCAAGTGATCTAGAGTTCAATTCGTGTCACTCCCATTCTTCTTAAAAAAATGTCACTTTTCAGCACTAGGTTTAAGGCCAGCATGTACATATCCACACTTCAAGCCCAGTGGGCTCTATGCGTGGGGAGATGTGTTAAATGTAAAAAATCTTTCTATTATCTCTACCTAAAAACTTAAGCTTTTGGGAGATATTATTCCTGACAATTTTTTGGTTTGGATAAAAAATCTCAGCATATTATTTATATTTGGATTTTAATGTGCTTGTCATTTTGGGTAAAATACTTGACATTATAATTGAGTTACTATCTCTGTTTCTCCCATTTCTAGTTCCATCCCCCTCCAGTTTCTATCTCTGGATTACTCTCTCTCCATATTATCTTCTTTCCTTCTACTACTGTTCTGTTTATCCTTCATCAGTTTGATGATAGAAGTCTCAACTTAAGTGTATTTTGAGATATAAATAAATGCCTATAAAACACCTTTAGGTGATGCAAAATATACTTTTGAGCAAAGTCTATAAGTAAAATGAAAGCTAACTATTAGGGAATTTAGCTGAAGATAAGGAACAAATGAGGAAGAAAACATCTTTTTTGCTTTAATCCTTCACTGCAGGGTGGATGAATGTTTTGTGCCTAAAATGACTGAATATTTTCATTCATTAATATTAGTTTGTGTAGTTTCAGCTAATTCTTGAAAACTGACCAAATAGTAAAGACTGATTCATGAATTGAGTTCAGTGGTCAAGTAGCAATGTCATCAATAATGGATTATGTATTAATTAAAGCTTACATACAGCATCAAAGCCTTTTCCATATTCTTATACTTTTTGGTCTGATGAAAGTGTAGATTTTATTGCACCTTCTTTCTCCTTTAACATTTTATTTTTCATGATATGCTTCCTTATTTTCGATAATGATTTTTCCATTAAGTATTTAACATCAGTTTAGTTGCAGTAAATCCTTCTTTTTTAGGCAGGGACTCAGTTTTGGGATGAGAAAGTTGCCAGTGACCTTGCCCAAGGACGACTTGATGGCATGGCTTTTGACAGGTGGGTATATGTAGCAAAGACACCATTTTGGTGTCTTGTCCACGTGTCACCCCATGTCTATGTTGGACCTTGTACTACACACTAACGACACACATCTATATGTGTTCGATTTAAAAATTATATGCCGTGTCCTACAACTTTTGAAATTGAGTGCGTTTTTCGTGTCATTGTCATGTTGTGTTGTGTCCATGTGAGTGTATGTGCTAAGCATTTATTGAAAAGTTATTTGTATACTTCAATGGTGCACTGGTTAGGGTGGATTTGCTGTCACAGATGTTTAGATGACATTAGTCAAACAAATTGAGTTTGGTTTTCTAAAGCTTCGGTAGTACAGATATCTTTGCCCTTGAATTTAGAAAGCATACTTTCAAGTTCATCCCTCCTTCAAAGCTTATATTTCCTTTTGCGTGAGGGTAGGGTGGTCTGTGTCTGTATAAGTGTACATCTTCCAAAGCTATTATTCCCTAGGTTATTAGAACGGTAAAGGTGAAGTTAAAATGATTTTATTCCCTATAGTTATCAATTCGTGTCACCTTATGTTATAGTTGCTAAAAAGTTTATGGGGTTATGCTGATGACTTCAATTCTAGTCAGCTTGTCTGAATGTGATGCAAACTCCCCTTAAAGTTCTTGCCCTAGCATTCCATGTTTTACTGACGTGTTATATACCGGATGCTTTAGGTACTGCATGGTACTTTTTGCAGGCATTGCAGCTGAAGCTCTTGTTTATGGTGAGGCAGAGGGTGGAGAAAATGATGAGAACTTATTCAGAAGCATTTGTCTTCTTCTTGAGCCTCCGTTATCTGTAACAGAGGTCTCTGTGGCTCTACACAACTGTTGACTATGGTCTGATGGTCTTTTTTTAAGTCTATTATACTGAAATTTGAGCCTTGGTGTTCTTGCCTTAAGCAGATGTCTAATCAAGCAAGATGGTCAGTTTTGCAATCATATAATTTGCTCAAGTGGCACAGAGCAGCACACCAAGCTGCCGTTAAAGCATTGGAGAGTGGCGGCAGTCTGAGTGTTGTAATTAGGAGGATCGAGGAGACTTTGTATTCCAGAAAATGAGCCTCAGAAGCTTAGAATTATACAAGAGACGTTTTCTTTTTCAAGTTGCTTCCGGGTTAGCATCTCTTTTGCTCTTCTGTTATGCACTTGAATGCGTGCGGCTTCCTTTCTTTCTTTCTTTTTTTATTGTTGTTGTTATTATTAATCTCTAAAGTAATTTGTTTTGTTTATTTTCTTTGGGGCAGGGTTGTCACAATGATTCTGAAGTGGAGCTGGATTTACTGGTCTTCATGTATATTGCATATTTTGCAGATGCCCATCTTTTGCACCTTGTCTACCATGATAGCATGATAAGAATGCTATCAAATCAAATGATCTGTTTCTGCTTCAGCCAGTGACCTTTTTGTTCATTGAGGCATGAGTGGGTAATTCTTTTATTTTCCTCAGCAACATTGGTTGAAATCAATCATGAGTTTGTTGGTAAATAATTATTTATGCTTTTGATGTTTTAGTAAGATTGTGGACATTCGTTCTCAGGGTTTTTCACCTGGGAATATAAATATTTTTTTATTTATACAATAAGATAAGGTGGATTTCCCACTTCTGGTGTCCAACATTTTCTTTTATTTTTATCCTTTTGTAATTATTTTTTATTTTATTTTTTCAAAAAAATATAACTATCCACTTTCCATTTCTTCTTATTTGTCTCTCTCATTGTCACTTTTTTTTTCTTCTAACACTTTCATATTTTATTTGGCCTTTTGTTATCAACAATTTATAAATTATTTAGATTCTGCTAGTTTAATAATAAAAAGAAGTCCAAATAAAAAAGTGGGTTAATAGCAGTATATTCCCATGGACTATTGTTAGTGTGCACTTAACTCTCAACATTTTAAAATGAGCAATTTGACTCCTTGTATTTTACAAACTCTTCAAAGAAAATCTTTTGTTATTTTTAACATTCAAAATGTCTTAGTACACCATATATTTTATGGATAAAATTGCCCTTTTATTGAAAAAAAGTAATATCTAAAGAAGGGGAGAAAAAAAAAATCAACTCCCCCTCCTCAATCTCTCAATCTTGAGTTCCTCCCTGTCGTTGTCTTCCTTAATTCGCCACGTCTCATTGCCGCCCTCAAGTTCTTCCTCAAATATCATTGTTGCCCAAACAAAACAAATGATAAATCTATAAATGAATAGTAATGTATTAGAATTATTGATTAGTAACATAAAATTGTATTTTTGTTGTTCATATGACATTGATTTTAATGTTTCGGGCTGATATGATCTATCCTTTACTAGCGAAGGCATATAACTAGAACGTGGCTGATGTACCGAGTTAGTATGATTTGTCCCTTACTAGCGATGACATAAGTCATGGTGCACCATGTCTACTGCCTACTGTCGTTGGCTACATATCTTGATAGGACTTTATCCTAAACCATTTACCAACACTAAAAATATTCCTTTTAGATATAATCAATTTGTGAATCAAAACCAATCCAATCTTTCTTTTCTCGACATCTTAATCACAAAGCATTGGTTCGTCACTAGCTAGCGATAGTCAATCGGCTGGTGGTATTGACCTAGGGTACGAGGTTTGAGGGCAATTTAATCTTTTCATGTGTCAAAACATTCCAATTCTATGGGAATCCAACAATCCCATGGGGAGGTGGGAATGAAAATGAGACAATTTTCATTCTCGAAAATACAAGTTACCTAACAATGTTCTTTAAAACCTTGAACCTAACATGAGAATGTTGCATTCCTATGGCCATATTCTTGGGAATGTGAGAAGATTCCATGAACCACATGACCCTTAGGAATCAGAATGAAACGCGGTGTTGCTCGGGAATCAAAATAAAATGTGGAGTTGTACATAAATCTAAATGAAACATGGCATTGCACGAAAAACTGAAGGAAATGTGGCGTTGCACGGGAATTTGAAGGAAATATGACATTACACAGGAATCTGAAGAAAACGTGGCGTTGCATGAAAATGAGAAGGAAACATGACACATGAAAATTTGAAGAAATGTTGCACTGCATGGGAATTGGAAGGAAACATGATATTACACGGGAATGTGAATGAAACCTGTCATTGTGTAGGAATTAGAAAAAAATGTGGCATTATATGAGAATTAAAAACAAATGTAGCTGTAGTATTGCGCGGAAATTAAATGCAAATGTAACATTGGGTGAGAATTAAAAGAAAATTAATTCTTATATTTATAACTTTTTTTTAATTGTTATAACTAATTTTATAATAGTAAATAAATTATACAAATTACATAATTAGTAATATATTATTAAGATAAATAAGTTTTGCAAAATGTTGTCCCGTGCATTGCACGAGCTCAACACTAATTTAGTTACATGAACAAAATATAGTTGTCCTACTTAGTAATAAAAAAAATATTCCATCAATCCTTTAACTTTTTAAAGTATGTGCGGTAATCTCTCACCTAGAGAAATTAGACCTAAGGTAAGAGACGGCCAAAAACAACGTTTAACAAAAATGAAGAATTAATTGAAATAATTTAAAAAAATGATGAACTAACAAGACATTTTTTTTTGGAAACTAAGGTTATGTTTGGATGGATGGTCATGGCGGGAATGACGAGGGAGGGAGTGACTTATTTTATAAAAAGTATGTTTGAGAGTGATTTTTAAAGACTGAGAAAGATGGTTAAGGATGGATACATTGTCCCTTTTTTGCCATCCGAATTCTTCATTTTTTACCCCTTTAAATTGAGGGATCAAGGAGGGAATGAATACATTTTCCTTCCTCTATTCTATTAAACTTGTTCATTATTCAAATAAGAGTATCACTTATCTTTATCCACTCTTCCACTTATCTCTCTCTTCCTTTTATTATGAGCCACTCCCTCACCATCGTTTATAAAACTCATAAACATAACCTAAGTAGCACATGTTTTGTTAGGGGCGCATTCTATGATGGTGACCCTCATGTTTAATAGCATGACATAGTACCACAATTTTTGTAACTCATAATTACAACAATGCCATCGGTTACTCATTAATGATGTTTTGAAAATTACAAGAAGAGGCATGAACTTTTAATTTTGTAAAAGAAGTCCTTGGCCATTTCCTCTTCCCTTTCTGTTGTGAGTTGCAGGTTGCCATGGCTGCCATCGCTCATCAGGCCAAATCTACTTCGCTCATCCTTGCTCTCCTCGTTACCTCATCGGAACCACTTTCTGGTTGCGGTAGCTCGTTTCTTTGTGCTCTTTTTATTTTTCTCCTATCCATATTTTTCTTTGAACGTTTTTTATCCTCACTAGTTTCACATCCTTTGTGCTCTGTTCTTTTTCTCCTATGCAAACTTTCAATCTCCTCACTTTGACATCCTCCTAAGTCCGCAGTATATGTGTTCAGCGATGATAAGTGGGGGTGAGGGCCACGTTGGTGACTAAGGGTTTGCCGTGAAACCTTTTTTCAATTTACCATTTTTTTACCAATTTTTTTTTTTATGTAATCATTGTATGTTGCGATTATTTGAGTATATGGGTGTCATAATGCGGATGTCCAATTCTCATACATTCTACTTGTTGTTAAGTGGTTGGTGGTGGGTGTCATGGTACATGTGAGTGACAGTAGACGTGAAAGGAAGAGAATGGTAAAGGAGATGAAAGGTGAGGACTTGGATTTGGGTGGTTCATGATGAGAGTTTGTTCAAAAGGTTTCTAATTATTGTGACAGAGGTTCATGATGGTGGGTGGCTAGGAGGAAAAATGGGAATTTTTGTCAATGACATTTTTAGAAAGATGATAAATGTAAAGGCACATTTTTTTTTTTGGTTGTAATTTTCAAAACTTTATTAATTAGTAACCAATTACATTGTAATTATGAGTTACAAAAATTGAAATACCATGTTATTATGCTATTAAACTAAACATGAGGGGGGGTACTATTATACAATACAATGGTACCATCATAAAACGCACCTTTGTACCAAAACCAAAATAGAGAATATACAATGGATCAATCCCTCCTTCTAGACCCAAACTTCCGTCTCTTCAAAACAACCCCCAAACCCTCCAAAAACCCCTTACCCCCACCCTCCGCCGCCACCGCCCCAGAAAACCCTAATTTCGCCCCCGAAGATCACTCAACCCCCCACCCCATCCCCACCGCCACCGATTTCTCTGACGCCGCCACATTCGCCGACCTCGGACTCGCCGAATGGGAGGTGAAGACGTGCCGGGAGCTCGGGATGCGGCGGCCCCGGCGAGTGCAGTCGCACTGCATCCCGCGCGTGCTGGAGGGCCGCCACGTGCTCGGCATCGACGAGACCGGCAGCGGAAAGACCGCCGCCTTCGCGCTACCGATCCTCCACCGGCTCGCCGAGCACCCGTTCGGCGTCTTCGCCCTCGTGGTGACGCCGACGAGGGAGCTAGCGTTCCAGCTCGCGGAGCAGTTCCGCGCCCTTGGGTCCTGTATCCACCTCCGCATCACCGTCGTGGTTGGCGGCATGGACATGCTCAGGCAGGCCAAGGAGCTGTCTGCGAGGCCGCATGTGGTGATCGCCACGCCGGGGAGGATCAAGGCGTTGCTCCAGGACAATCCTGATATCCCTACTGTTTTCTCAAGGACCAAGGTAATGAAAAAAGTTTAAATTATTTCTGCAAAAAATCATGTAGCCCTATAGATTTTAAATTTGCAATTGTTCATCATATTTTCAATTTGTTCTTTTTCAAAGATTTTCTGATGTGCCAATTTTTATTAGAAGTGATTTAGAGGTTAATGGTTTGAATGTGAACATTCTATGGGATTGTCTGATCCTTATCCTTGTAGTCGATCCCACTATGTGGGATCAGACTTAGTTGTTGTAAAGGGATTAACACTATTACCAACTCTATTATTACCGACAAGAGTTGGGTGAGTTGGTAAGCGAGCTGCTGGGGAGAATGCCATGTTGTTGAAAAGGTCTCGTAGTTGTGATAGTGTAAACTATAAAGTATATTTAACAAACAATGCAACCGATTAAGTTTTTATGGTTTATCGGTGGTTTTCACATAGGTTCAACTTGGTGACTTAATCAAAATAATTTAACAGAATATTAAATCAATAAGAAACTTTTAAATTATAAGAACCTAGTTGAAAAATCAGTGAATTATTGGGAATGATGATGATTGTTTTTTGTTTTATTGTTTTTGTTATAATGGGTTTTGAGGTCTTGGGGTTGATGTTGTTGTGTGGCTTGTTTTACTGTGGTAGTGATGCTGTCCTTCAGTTGTTGTAGATTCGATGAGCATTTGGAGATAGCCATGAGTAACATGGAGGGCTTATAGTAGAACTAGAAGTGCGTGAAGGGAGTTTGAAAGTGGGACTTAGGTTGGATAAGGAATCCTCCAAATTGAAATAATAAAAAGAAATCAACTACCAAAGTGCATATATTATCCATAAACGAAACTGTGTGCCGTATGCGTAAACATTATGCATTTCTTTGCCTTCGTAGTTGTGTGATTTGAATATATGATCTATGATTCTGCAGTTCCTTGTCTTGGATGAAGCCGATCGAGTCCTGGATGTTGGTTTTCAGGAGGAATTGAAATTTATCTTTAAGTGCTTACCAGAAAGTCGACAAAACCTGTTCTTTTCTGCAACAACAACAAGTAATCTGCAAAAGTTGCATGAGCGTTATAAGGATAAGCTGTATGTCTATGAGGCATATGAAGGCTTGAAAACAGTTGAAACACTAAAGCAACAGGTCATATTTATCCCTAAAAAGGTGAAGGAGGTGTATTTGATGCATATTTTGTTGAAAATGGAGGATATGGACATCCGGTCTGCCATTGTATTTGTCTCCACATGCAGGTATCTTTCTATATGATATGATTGAATTTTCATGAACAATTACTATAGTCTGTATGGTTAGATTTTTGTTTTTCTTCTCTTTGGGTCCATATTTTTCTTTGGATGACCATGTTGGCGCTTTCAGCTAATATCTTAAATAACCTTGCCTTTTTTTTTTTTTTTTTATTGTTAAGACTCTATTTGAATTCCTGTTTTATCTATGGACAATTGTTAGCTAATCTCATGCAACTTTTACTTGTGATTACTTTTATTGATAAATGGTTAGGCTGTTATGTTTTTATTTTATCTTCCCTCTTCCTTGCTGACAGAGAAGAAAGAAAGAAAGGATAAAAAATATCATTCTAGCATTGGCATGATTAAATTTGATTTTACTAGTTTTTGCATTATTTTCTTTTGGGTTAAGTGCCAACTTAGTCCCTGAAAAATGTTTTGGTGCCCTAAGTGGTCCTTGAAAAAAATAAAGTGCCAGCTTAGTCCCTCGTTAGACCCTTTGTTGGCAATTTTTTTGAAATTTCAGGGACTAATAAAGGCAACGTTTTAAAATTTCAAGGACTACGTTGACACTTTCAGAGACTAAATTGATACTTTATTTTTTCTTAGGGACCACTTAGGACATCGAGACATTTTTCAAGGATTAAGTTGGCACTTAACCCTTTTCTTTTTATTTGGGAAGTTTGTAAGTGATTTTATAAGCTTCCTCCTTCTTTGATTCTGAAGGACAAGAAGCATGAATTGGAGGTTTAGCTTGTGGGCTCTTTAGCCTGATTGAATTTTGTTTGTAACCTGTTGGTACAGTTCTGTGCAATGGCAGTGGTTGTTTATGGATAAGCTTTTGTCAGTGGATAAAAACCATATATCACGTATTCCACACCCAAAAATCGCTCCAGAGAAGTGAGTACTGAGTTGCAGTTTGACATTGGAAATTTGAAATCATATCTTGTTAGTTAGTTGGCAGACGGTAGGAGTTAAGTTCCTGGGTGTGTCAGTGTTAGACTGGACAAGAGGTAATAAGAATTAAGAAGAAAGAATGAAGAAGCTGTATGCTTTTGAATAATTTGTGTGTATAAGAGTACCAGGAATGATCATATAGATGGATCAAGTTCCTGGAAAATATGCTAAAAAAAGGAAATAGAGAGGAGTATTCGAGAGACTCCACACTCCTAGCTGCTTTTCTCTTTCTATCACTCTAACTAACTTCCTACCTTTCTCTCCTATTTCTTATATTGCTGACACTATCCTATGCACCCCCTCAATTCTGTTTTGTACACCTTACAGACGACATGACTGGGCACTCATACACTACACCTCACACACACCTTTCTTATTTCCCTCTCATACTAGTCAATTACAAACATGGTCCAACTATGGCTAGCCCACACTTAAGGTCAACAGCTTCCTGTAACTTCTTAATGGTTTGAGAGGCTACCATTCATATGACCATGACTTCCTTGTGGCATGCCCCTTACTTCAGAAGTCTGTTTTGATTTAACTTTGCTGACAGGGCTATTAGTTTTTACTTTCACCAGATTTTAGACTTGGTTTGTAAGCTTGCGAAATTCCTTCACTTCTTGAAGTTTCTGTGAAGATAGTTGGCACACCTTCAATCATTTGCTTGAGCTCTCTCCGGGATGCCATTAGTGGTTGAACATTGAAGTCCTCGCATAAAGCTATCCACGGCTCAGCCATTCCAAGCTGCTATATCTCTCTTTACTTTGCCATGTCACCACTCCTCCAAGGGACATGTCTTTTCAAAACCCATGGTAACCAGTGTTTTTAGTAGCGAAATAGTGGAAATAGCGTTTTGCTCGAAACCCACTATTTTTTCTGCTATAGTGCCACTATTTCCACTGTAGCATTAACACTGTAAAATAGCATAGCGGCCAACTCAATCTGCTACGCTATTCTGCTATACGGCGCTATAGCGGATGTTTGATAACATTGATGGTGACTCTCACTCATGAGACTCTACAACTAACATGGAGTTGGGCTTGGACCATTAAAGCTGTAAATTTTTTTGGTACCGGACGCCCACTCTATTCCTTTCCTGATGTGGGCTGGGCCCATTAGGTCACAAAACAACTTAGATGTGCACATTTCCCGTTTTGCCCCTTCATCATCTTCTTCCCTCATCAAGAAGCTGCTAACATGAGTGTTTAGTGGCTAACGTCGCTGCATGCGGATTTGCTGTTGGTGGTACCGCGCTGGCGATCGCGGAAGGTCCTGGGTTTGGCAGTTCAGGTGGCAGTAGTTGAGCGGGGTTCTACTTCTTGCTCTGATCAACCTCCGCACCTCTCAAGGGCTGCCCCGCCTCCTCATGACTCTTCTCTGTAGCTTGTGCCTTCACCATAGCTTCCCCCCTTTGAACATCGACAGTTCAAGTTTCTGCCTTCACCTTTGCTGGCTATTCTGCTTTCTATAGAAAGGTTGTTTTGTTTCTGATATCCCAATTTAAGGATTGATAGTAATTTATTGCTTTTATCTACTGTTTCCCATCTGCAGAGATTGTCATCGTTTAAGTTTAATGCTGGAAGTGCTTGATCTCGAAGCTGCAGCTCTATATTCATTCAAATCACAGACTCAGAGGCTTGAGGCACTTCAACAGTTTAAATCAGGAAAGGTTTCTATACTGCTAGCAACAGATGTTGCCAGCCGTGGTTTGGATATTGCTACAGTTGACCTTGTTATCAATTATGATGTTCCGAGGTTAATTTTCTCCACCAGTTTTTTTTATATTATTTTCATAGTTGACTTCTGAAGCATTTGATCAAAGGGATTTCAACTTTTAACCTGCAGGTTTCCACGAGATTATATTCATCGTGTAGGTCGTACTGCAAGAGCAGGTAGAGGTGGATTGGCTTTGAGCCTTGTCACCCAGGTAAACACATTTTTAAAATAAAGTTAGAAATTACAGATATTTTTTTTCTCTGTTGAGTCCTAATTTTCCTGCTTTGTATTTGAAACATTTTTGGGGAAATATTTTATGCTTGGTGATTGAACCTATGACCTCCTTAGCCAAAAAGCTGTCTCTTACCACCAGCCAATTCCTGGTTGCTTGGCTTCTTTCTTATTTTATTCACCTCTGTCTGTTGTAACTTTGCAGAGGCAGTGTCCACGGTTATGTAAAGTGTGCTTCATATATCATTAATGAGTGCATTATAGGATTCTGATATTTGTATTGCATTCATTTCGTTATTAAGTCGCCACTTAAATTTGGCATGTGCAGAATGATGTTGACCTCATTCGAGAAATAGAAGCTTTTATTGAAAGGCAGATTGAAATGATTGAATACAAAGAAAATGAGGTGCTTTCTCTCATGAAAAAGGTATGTTTTTAGGTTAAATTGTTGGTCCAGCGAGTAAATTGCAATATCTGTACCCTTCATGGTTGTGGATTGTTCCAATTATAAGCTATGTAAAGCTTGAAATTCCAATTGACTTATTTTCTTTGATGTATTGTAGGTTTTCAGTGCTAAAAATGTGGCGCAAATGAAGATGATGGATGATGGCTTCGAGGAGAAAGCAAAAGAGAGGAAAAAACAGAAACTGAAAATGCTAGCAGAGAAAGGATTGTTAAAGAAAAGAAGTAAGAAGAGAAAAAGAAATAAGGAATTTTCCGTGGAAAGGGAAGAACAGAGAAAAGAGGCGGAAGCATTAGCAGATCCATCACTGAAGAAACGGAGTAAGAAGAGGGAGTAAATATTTGAGGGATTAGTACTCAACGGACAATTCTGTAGCACAGACAGAATCATTGAAGAAAAGGACTTAAAAGAGGCAAAAATCAAAAGCCAAAAGAAGAGGAGAGATATCATTAAAGAAGTGGACGGAAAGGCTGCATACTTGTGTTTTGGTAAATTATGACGGTTGCAGCAACCATTTGCAACAATTTGTTTTGTTCGAGTAACATCAATTTAACCTGACAAAATTACACAATATGTGAATGGTGTGCTACTTTGGCCACTGCAAGATCACCTTAGATTTCAGGACTCGAATCCGTTGTAACAACCCAATGAAAACAAGTGTGGATTTTGATTCCCACGAAAATCTTGGGATTCTCGAGAGTAAGATCCACGATGAGAACATACTCAGCGTGCATGATCTTTTACAAAAACCGCCAATGAGCTTTAGCACATTAATGTCCCTTTTTTTCCATTAGAGATTCGAATCTCTTCAATTTAACGGAAAAAAATTAAAAACAACCAAGAACAATTAATATCATTATTCCATTTCCAAAAGGTGCAAAGATTTGCACCAATACTAGATACTGCCTTAGTGATTGAATCATCAACAAAACCAAACTTCGTTTGGCATTAAGTGTCGTATGTACACAGAGAGAGACATCATGGATTTTAATTCTGAGTGGTTGAGAAACAATAATAAGATCAGGGTAATGCGGAGGAGTGAGAAGATAATATTCAACAAGAGTTGTGAATCATGCCATTGAAGGAGAGAAGGAATGAACTGTAGAAGCTTAAAGAATACTCTTATGATGATACCATATTAAGATAGAGAGAGAAAAGACTCAAGAATGAGTGAAGAATTAATGGGAAACTGAATTGAATCGTTACAGTGTTGTGAACAAAACCATAGAGTATATATATACACCGAGAGCTGAAAAACTATTAAGGAGAACTAATCATAACTAACTCTAATAAACAATTTAACTGACTTTATTTTACATAAATATCACATGTCTAATACTTTCGGACTAAGTCTCTTTTCTTATGCGTAGCATGAATCAAGGGAGACTACTAAAAGTAGAGCTTGGGAATAAAGATGCTGAGAAAAACATAGGTGTGAGTTGAGTAACTAGTGGCAGCTGAAAGACGTACTTGTCTAATTAACTAATAGTAGAAGATTCAGAATGACCTTTCTTAGTGTCAATAGAACAACCTCCATCTTAATGTATTATGTTAATGTGGAGAAAGTGAATAATGCCTTTGTAGCTAAGTGCAAATACAAGTCGATGGCTCCTAAAGCAGGATCAAGTATGTTGTTGAGGCCCATTGAATAAGACCATTGAGATGTCACATATTGGTGGAAGACACTTTATGGTTGGCCTAGTACATGGAACTCGATTTGGGTAAGACTATGCCTTGTAATCGAGAAGTGGTAGAACCAAAGGAATATCAGGAAGATCAACTCATGAGGAAAGGTGTCTAGTCTAATGTCAAGTACCTAGAGTCCTCGAAAATTACATGACCCACTTTCCAAGCATACACTTGGGAAATGGATTGCCTAGGAATCCTTCATACTTCAACCCTAAGAAGGCTAAGAACAATTTGTAGGGTATAAAGTGGTGAGGGAAGCCCAAAATCAGAGTGATTTAAACCAAGATTTTCTAAATCGGACTGGACGTTGAACTAGATAAGGTACTGGTTAAAAGGTTTGATGGTTCAACCGGTTGAATCAAGGGTTTGACTAGAATGTAATATTATATATGTATATACAATGTAATACTAGTGTGTGTACATATACACATATACATATACATACACACATATACATATATATATATACATATATATATATATATAATTATTTATATTGTATAAAATAAATAAAATAATTAAACAACACAAATCAAAGTGAATATTTTTTTTAGATAAAATAAGAAGACACAGCTTGCTATGTTAATTGGCTCTTATCATTAGCCCAAAAGGAAGAGACCCAACCCATTATTGAAAAATAAAACCTAAAAACCCTACATAATTGTACTCAACAAGTTCTTGTCTCATTATACAATGCGCCACTATGCCTCTATTGTTTCTCTTTATAGAGTCACAATAAACATACAATGAGAAAGGAAAAATTAGTGCAAGATAGTTTTGAACTTCAACAATGAGAATGAGAGCGCAATCTACAGTGTGAAGGAGCGGTGGTTGATGATGGCTATCCTCCTAAATCTTGATCGAAGATGATAATGTTGATTTGAGATTTGAGTTTCTTCTTCTTGCTCCATTTTTTATTGAACTGTTTGATCATCTAAACTACCCTGCTTCAAGTAGTTTGCCAATTTTTGATCAACTTGCACCAGCTTTTGACCGATTTTTTAGTTGCCAATTTTTAAGAACTAGCTGGACCCAATAGAGGTTTGGTTCACAATTTAACTGGTCGGATCGACTAATTCGGTCCAGTATAGAGAACACTGATTTAAACCACTAAAGCAAGTTAAATGCCACATATTGTCCTAAAACCATAAGGCTTGGGTTTATAAGTCTTCCCAAATATATACTTTTTACGTAGTCCAAACTTAACCATTGGGAGACATTTTTACATTTACATTTGAAACACAAAAATGTAACCCCTAAAGTGTGAGACCTAAAATGGTTGTATGCTCCCCCCCCCCTCAATGGAAGCTTCGAGTACTCACGAAAAACAATGCTCAAGAGATAGCGAGACACCCAAGCACAAACATGCACTAGTTAGAGCAGTTACCAAACCAAGTGCAAACATCAAGAGCAAATTTTGGGCTAGATCCAAACCATCGACTCATATACCAATTGTTGGGAAGGGGAGTCCAAATTTGGAAAAAAAATCCAAACCAACGGGCTAAGTGAGAAACCAAACAATGGGACAGACAGAATATTATCATCCAAAATCTTAAGGCACGAGGTCTATGGGTCGTCCCAACTATATTCTTTGTAACACCCTAGCTAAATAATTACGCTTAAGTCGTAGTTAATGCTCACTAGTTGCCACGTTTTAGCTTTTACTTACTTTTAGATTTAATTTTATAAAATACTAAATTGGAAAAATATGGGAAATTTTGAACTTTTGCAGAAAAACTTATGAGCTTAAAAACTTGAGCCATACAGAGTGATACTTTATTTTTTTTAAATGCGATAAACAGTGAAAAATGTAATGATAACAGAACAATCATACTAACATAAACTGAATGTACCTCAAGCACACAATATATATATAGTAACTAAAATAATAACAATCCAAAAACACATTGTCATTTATGCCACTTAGGGCATCACCACAAAACAATCATATATCCAAATAATAAATAAGACCTCAAAATAGGCTTGCTTGTCATACCATACAGTAACAAAATACAAAAATAGAATCTAGAAAATAACAAGAAAGAATAACTGAACAAGGCAGATATCACAACCAACTACTACGTTCAAATCACTGAAGTGTCATCAGGAGGGAAATACCATCTTGGCCTGCAACCTGAAGGGAAATCTTTAATCGTACTGTTTGGCCGCATACTGAACATCTTATGATATCTTTACTAGTGAGACGAGGAGGCCACAAAACTGAGGTACCATGACCTCCTTTGGATCCTCCTCGGGATCTGAATCCTCAGATTCAACCTTAGCATTAACGACGATAGGCTCTCCATTAGCCACGGCATCTACAACATCAATGTCTCTGGTAGGACCGAATGAGGTCTCCTCCTCATTGTAAGAAAGGATGCAGACAGGATGACAACGATGATAACCATTCTCCCACGCAACAACCAACCGGGCAACGCGAGATCTCAAAGAATAAGTGGATATGTGGGAACTCTCTCCAGCCATAGAGGTATGGGCCACAGCGAGTTAGGGTGAAGGAGGTGGAGGAACCACTAGGTTAGCAACATGAGGGGGGAGCAACTCCTGAATCCAATGCATCATCTCAAGTGTAATAGAAGATCCTGCCAAGTCCATGGTCGCTATCTCATATGTCATTGTGTAGGTGGAAACCACCACAGCCCTGGATGGGATCAATACTGATGCTCGAGAAGTTGTGAGGCCCCAACTTTGCTATCCATGCTGGTAGCATGAGACCTAGAACCAAATTCGGAGGGTATGAGAAAATGAATTTCCTCAGTAGGGTTCCTATGCACATACTAAGTGTCATCGCATAAGGTTCTAGCCGTTCAGGCCATTTCTAGGTGAGCATACATCAAAGTTCATTTCAGTTATTTATTTGATCCTAGTCCCAAACGGTTACAGATTATCCTAACCTTTTCTTTAACATAGCATTCACATTTATAAATAGGGGTAACATGCATAACCATAACAGTAACATAAAATGCACATAATAATAATAAATGACATACATGATATCATAATGAGTGTCTGTCATTTCCATGAAGCTCTGATTCCATACACTATAGAAAAGATTACAAGCCATAATGCAACACGAACTTCAACTATAAATAGAAGAAGACCATCATATTTCAAAGGATCAACAATTGAACACAACACAATTTTTCATTTTGCTTTGCCTTACTTTTCTGCACCTTTACATTTCAAGCCATTTATTTCTTTCCTTTACAACTTTCTTTTATTGCATTTCCTTACTTTGATGTAATTTATCGTGTTTAATTGCCATAATATCAATGATACTTTAGCCAAGTTCAAGCATTTCTTCTTTCTTCTCCGTTTAAATTTACTTTACTAGTTTGATTTTAGAGTCAATCGATTATATTAAGTAGGTTGATAACTCTTTCAAGTGATAAACTTAACTGATTTACAACTCCTCATTTGATTATTAAGATCTAAGTCTAACAACATGGCCTACCCAATTTTAGCAATATGGCACGCCTGCAACTAAACACATACAATCAGCCCAAAATATACCAACAATCAGCCCTACCATTTTCTTTTTCATTGTTTAGAATTTTCTCTATTTAATAAAAGGTCCAGATTAATTAGACTTTGAACATAGTTATTCATATTTATCATTGGTTAGAACGACCTATCTTTTGATTTTGGTATCTGCTTTTTAGTTGTATTAGTTTCCCTTATGGATGTGTTGGTCCCTGTTATTGATGTTTCTTACGTAAAATTTTATCAACGACAAAGATGTTTGGATTTATGGCAAGAAAAGATGTAATACAAACTATAACACGTTATGTATTGGTCTTTAATGTGAAAGATGACATCAATAATTTTTTATTAAGTGTAATATATTTTTTAATTTTTAAGAGCCGTCAAACCCCTTTATAAAATGAAATCTTTTTCTCGTTAAAAAAAATTCTTCCAAAAAATTTTGGCAACTTTTTTGGGTTGTGCTCAAAGATGATAATTGTAATAAAAAATTGCCTATCATAAAAACCTCAACTTCCACGTAAAAAAAACTTTAAAAAATTATGTTCACAATCTAATACTATATACTTTTTTTAATGAGAAAAAAAATCTGCACCACAATATTACACATGAATGAATTCCTATACAAAACCCTTTTGATATTCATTTTTTTACTCACAAGGAAAGTATCGAAACTAAAAAAGCAATAAATCTCCAACAATTAATTCCGATTTTTAAACTAATTAAAGAAGAAAAAAAACCTCCCAAAACATCCATAATCAAAATCCTTAAAACATTAAAAGTGGGAGATCATTTTGGTGACAATACATCCCCTCTCCTTATAAATACATCCTCTCTCCTTACAAAAAGCATAGCATACATTCACTCTCAAACTCACTAGTTTCTCTGCACCAAAATAATCTCTAGCCTTTTTGTTATTTCTTCTCAGCGATGTTGGACGAAAGACAAATGATTTGTCCGGGCTTCCCTTAGTCACGTAACCATGGGAGACCCTCCCAATCTTGCCAATATTCCCTTTACACATGTGGCCCCTTCATTTCATCGTTCAGATCATGGAATCCAAACTCTAGTAGGAAACCTAGTATTGATCACACCCCTATTCTAAAAATCTCATAGCACAGGGGACACGAGAAAGTTCATCTCAAGGTAGCAACACCCCATTATTGACCCTCTTCAATATATAAAATTGGGTAATATCACTTTTATTTCATTTAACGGTCACTAATTTTTATTGATACTTTTTTTTGTTGTGTAGCATTATTCGTTATAAAACTTAAGCATTTACCTTTTGTTAAAGGTATATTGTGCACGAAAAATTTAACACAGCATTGACAACATATGGCCTGAATTGTTAAATTTTCAGGTAGGAATATACCTTGACAAAAGATAAATAAATTTTTTAATGAATAATGCTACACAACCAGAAAAGTATTGATAGAAGTCATAGTGATTGTTTGAATAAATAATGTGATAAGATCAAGTATATATCAAAGGGTCAATAATTATGTTGTATCATTCTAACAATTAAATTCTGACATTATTTTACTCTCTAGCATTTTTCTTTTGTAACTGTAAATCCTACTTTTAAATATCTAAAATTTATCCTTGATTCCTTGCTTTTCATCATTTGTTTTTTTTTCATTTTTCTTTAATGTATTGCTTCACAACTTCATGCACTATGAGACAAATGGAGCTCCTTCAGACACTATCACGACTAAGAGGTCTTTTTGATAATTCTCTTTATTTTTATTTTTAATCATGTGTTTATTTTTTCTTTGCATTGATATCTGGATAAGGACAAAAGCACGCATGGTGAATGAGTTTATTTTTGGTGTCTTTTAAACGGAACCCGAATATGATGAATGATGGTACCATGGTTCCTAGGAGGTTCCCCGATACCAGTCCAATGAATCAGAGTGGAATTCTGGCATACTCATGCCATTTTGTCTTGCTTCTTGAACATATCATCAACATTGAGCTTCTGGAACCCGTGAAGAGGTCATTCAGTGGTGAGATACCTGCTGACTATGAATGCATTAGTTGTAATTATGTGTACACTAATTTTAATTTTAAGAGAAACATTATGCGTAATCATTTTTTATAATGTTTATGCTAACTCATATCTTATATATTATTAGATAGAATTTCATTAAGAGTGTGGACCCCTTTGAGATCTCATCAAATGATGCATGAAGAGTGTATCAATACATGATTTATATAAAATAAATACACATAATAAAACCCTAATTTAAACACAATAAGGTCGTCAAAAAGCATGTTTGATGATTGTTTTAAATTTTTAAATTAATTTTGACATACTACTTTCTCTACGTTCCTTATTTTTATATCTCAAGTGACCTCAAACAGGGTGGCAAGCCACAAACTGTGTACAAGCACAAACTTGCCAATAGTAGCCAACAAACCACCCTAGTGATAACGAAGGACCCAATAGTCAAAAACAAACATGCTATAGCTAGATCCCTTGTGTGTGCCTATTTTCTATCCACATAGGCTTAAACAACCACCTAACCCAACTCCTTGGACAACGCCATCAAAGTTAGAGTAGGTACCTAACCCAAAAACCTTCAAAACCAATCAAAAAAAAAAAAAAAGACAACAGACAATATATCTATACCATAGCACAAAACAAAAAAAGTAGGAAACTCAAAAGGATCTACAACCTATCATAAAAACAAACTCAACCATTGTTCTAGATAAATCTCCATCTTCTCAAAGAGGAAGGGTCCCAAGACAAACCATTTGTTGCACTTGCAAATCTTTTATCTCACCCTTTCATCAAATAGCCAAGTGTAATTTTGATCATCCATTTCTCAAGCTCCCAATTTGGTTGTTTGTTCTCAAACACTAATTTGTTTCTAGTGTTCCATATAGACCAAACAACAATATAGAAAAGCGTAACCCATAGCTTCTTAGAGACCCCATAGAGATGACATCCACACCAAGTCATAAAGAAGGATATCGGGTTTAAGGGGCAACACCACAAAATCTCCCAAGAAACAAAACATTCCTTTCAAAGAACATATGTTTTTGGACAAGAGCAAAACAGATGTCTGACAAACTCCATTTCCAACATACAAAAAGGACATAAGGCTTCATCTAGATTGAGGATCCCAAACTTGGTGAGTCTGTCTTTAGTAGAGAGCCTTTCTTGTAGAACAAACCAGACCAACAACTTCGCCCTTGGAGGGGCTAGGCCCTTCCAAACAATTAGTCTCATCGCGGAAAGCTCTGTTTCATAATTGTATCCTTTCTTTTTGACCTCTCTATCCTGAGGTAGAGAATCTCCATCCCATTTCATCCTCTGTACCTGCACAAAGAGCAAACTGTTCCAAAATATTATAAAGATTAGAAATCAACTCTTCTTCCCATTGGAAAAGTCTTCTCTTCTAACTCAATGTCCACTCCCTAAATTGGTCATTCCACACCCCCCATGTCAACAATTAGATTGGATTTGTTTTTACTAGAGATGGAATAGAGCCTTGAAAATCCCACTTTAAGTGAAGAGTCTCTTACCCACACATGGTGTAAGAAGAGAGTACTCTTACCACCAACTCTCCTCCATATTCTCCTTGCAATAATTTTGAGTGCTTCGTGGCTGAAGTTGGCTTTGCTAGTTATGTGACCCCTCAAAACCCCTACTATCCTTTGGTTAAGATCCCAGACATTATAGTTTTTATCAAGACCATGAGTAGTTATGACAACTCTCTACATTCTTACTATAGTAGATACTTTCGCTACATTCTTAATTAAGTTCTTCATATAGTAGTAGTCTTGATTTTTAAGATGAGAAAACATTTTAAATAATGTAACATTTTTTAAAGCTATAATTATTTATCTATTATTTAAGTGCTTCCATTTATTTTATTTTATTTGTAAATAAAAAAAAGATATATATGACTTGAACTGTTATTAATTATTTTTCACATGTTTGCCAAGAACCTCATTTTCCTTCTAAAATTTGAAATTTATCTCCTTAGCCTTAACTATGGATTTTTAAAAGCATTTAAATGATTTAATATATATATATATAATAGTTTAATTACAATTCATTTACCGTGTATAAAGCTTGTGGATAAAAATTAAACTCTAAAAAAATTGTAAAAGTATCCTTATATTATAATATTTAATAAAAGCATAATTAATATAGTAATAAATGTGTTGTGTTATTAATTAATTTTGAATAAATAAAATAAATCCAATTTAAATTATAATCATGATAATGCATCTCAGGTGTCCGAGCATGAATAGAGGAGTTTTACATTGTCATCCAATACATATTAACATTTTAAGTTCCACTCATGATCATAATTATATAAACCATGGATATGATTGGTCTAGTGATAAGGAGTTTGAGTAATATGTATAAAGGTTCTAGGCTTCAACCTTATTGCAACCAATATAATTTTTCAAGTACCATCTTGTATTTGATTTTTTATTTGAAGGGGGAACATTAAAAAAAAAAAAATTATATAAACCATGGGGCAAACATTGCCTTATTCTTAAATGCATGTTTTGTTTTTTTTACGGGCTTAAATGAATGTTCAATCTTAAGTTCCAGGCTTGCTAACGCTATATCTTGGAATGGCAAGTCAGCCCAGAAATGTTTGTTTTTTGGCCCTTTTAATGCTCGAATCAGCCCAGTATGATACACACTAGTGAACTTTTAATCCAGTTAAAATCTTATTTTTTTTATATTTTTTTTTACGTGATATCTTATCTTTTCTTTATAAGCTCCTTAAATTTTTTTCATTATCCCGGTACACTGATTACATTTGAAATCATAATAATCTTTTATTTTTGATTATGTCAAAATTATAAATAATTCTTGAAATATTTAATTCAAACTATAAATTTTATTATTATAGTTTTAAATAAATACTTAACTAGTGTCTCTTAACATGCACTTTTGTGTTAAAAATATTGACTGAATCATAACTGTTAAACATATCTTTACCTAAATTAATGCCTTTCTTAAAAATCTCAAAAGATTATTTGGGATATTTATCATTTTCCATAAAATATATTTTGAATTTTTGGGGTGATTTTTATTATTTTGGTAAAGCACTTAATTTTATTAACTAATTACCTAATACGGGTAGTTTTGGGGGATTTATTGATTTAGATTTTGTTTTAAATATTTTCCTTTGGAGTATGAAAAGTTGAAGGTTAAAATAGTAGAAAGAGTATTTTATTTTTTTTAGAGGAATTCATAATGTGGGTGAGATTTTTCCTAATGTATTTAAAAATATTACATAATATAATAAAATCCTTCTCACATTTTGAATTCCAATAAAAAAAAATTATCTTTTTACCATCTTAACTATCCATGCTCTTAAAACAAAATAGTTAAAACAAAATCTAAATTAATAAAGTCCAAAAAACTACACTTATTATTATTAGTTAATGATATTAAGAAAATATATTTTACCAAAAGAAAATATCCCAAAAATTCAAAATATATTTTGAAATAAAGATAAATCTCTAAAAATCCAAAATAAGAAGGAAAAAAAACAAATTTTTCACCCACATTACTTAATCGATATCAAGCCGCTTACCACTTGGACCAACCCTCATTGGTTTTCACTCACATTATGAATTTCTCTATAAACGGCTTGTACCATCTTAACCTTCCTTCATTTTTTTATTGCTCTCCAAAAGGAAAAGAATTAAAACAAAATCCAAAATAATAAATCCCAAATATTATTATTATTATTCCAAAATACAAAATACAAAAATACAAGACAAGAGTATTGTTATTATTATTTGTTAATAAAAAATTAAAAAAAAAAAAGAGTATTGTAATGAATAAGACAAGATAAATCTCCCAAAAATCCAAAATTCAAAATCCCAAATCCCTAAATCCCTAAATCATTGAAAACAGGTCGGCGTCGTCGTTTAGCTATAAAAGCAAGATCGACACAGTCACTCCCAAAACATACTCTCCATCTCTCTCTATTTTCTCTCTCTAGATTTCTCTTCTTCTCTGTTTTTGCTCTGTTCTCCCTGCAACAATGGCTGAACCAGCGCCGGCGATGAAGATAACGCTGAAGAGCGTCGACGACGGCGTCTTCGAGGTGGACGCGGTGGTCGCGAAGCAGATCGAGACGGTGCAGTCCTTCATCGACGGCGACACCTCCGTCGTCGATTCCTCCGGAAACGCCGTCATCCCGCTGCCGAACGTTTACAGCCACGAGCTCACGAGGATCCTCGACTACTGCAACAACCACCACAGCCTCCGCTCCGACGCCAAAGCGCTAATGGAGTTCGACAAGGAGTTCGCGAGGGAGTTGGGCCCGGTGGAGCTGAAGGAGCTGATCCTCGCCGCGAACTACCTCAACGTGAAGGACCTCCTCGATTTCCTGAACCAGAGGGTGGCGAATCTCATCTCCAACAAGAGCGTGGAGTACGTGAGGAACTTCTTCGGAATTGTCGGCGATTACACCCCGGAGGAAGAGGCGAGGCTCCGCGAGGAGAATGCTTGGGCTTTCGAGGGCGTCGATGAGGATTGAATGGCCATTTCGATTCCGTTCCGGATCGTTACCGAATCGGTTCGTTTCGTTTCGTTTCTTGAATTGAATGTTGGCTGTTTAGTGGTAGAAAAACAAAATCGTATTAAGTGAGTGGCCTCCCGTTTTCTTCTTCTTCTTCTTCTTTAATTGAATAAAGGTTATGAGGCGTTTTCTTTCTTCGTCTATTCTTTCCTTTTTCTTTTGGCCTTTTGGGAATGGAATGGAATGAACGAGAAAGAGATAGTGCTACTTCAATCCGGGTGCCTCAGTTTACGCGGTATAAGTCATTGTTCATCAAGCCATGAACGATTTGCATGATATACGATACAATGTTGCAAGGGCGCGTGTAAAGTATGAAAATTATGAAATAATTAAACAATTTCCATTTATTAATTTTAAGTTAATCTCAATCATTTAACTCTTGAATGATTTTATTACCTCTTTTTTTTTTTTATAAAATTAATCCTCCATAGTATTTTCGAAATAAAAAAAAGGTGAAAATATAACCTCCGTGGGGTTTCACCGGTGACAAAATTCATTTATTACAATTTACCGTTCCTACAACGTCAACTTTTTCAATCTTTTCACTTTTTTCAGGTCCTTTTTATAACTGCAGTGGCGAAAATTGTTGCGCAAAATATGAGTGCATTGCTTGATCCTCTTGAAATTAAAATCCTGTACGGACCGATAGGTTCTACAAGTTGTATCGTTCCTACAACGCCAATTTTCATTTCATGTCCTTCCATAACTTTAGTGGCGGAAATTGGTGAGCAAAATATGGGTGCATTGGCTTGATCCTCTTGAAATTACAATCCAGCACGAACCAACTCTATCAAATCAGCACTTCACATCAACGGCCCCAAATCGTCGTGGATGAAGAGAGGGTGAGATTAATTAATGGTTATAAAGTTAAAATTTGTTCAATAAAGCGATCTATTTTAACAATTATAAAAATTTATAGAATAATTGGGATGAAATTAAAGTTCAGCAGTAGTTTAATACACTTGCTTTCTCCCAACTTTAGATCTTAATTTTAACTTTGTCCAAACTAGTTTAGTTCTAGTGTTATAAATGACGAATATTCTTTTATTTATTTTTATATATATCATTAGAATTTTATTTTTTATTTTTAGTGTAACGAATTTATAAATTTATATAAGTAAATACATTTGTTTATAATAAAATTTGATATTTAATTATTTACAACAATTTGCGATGAATGGTTAAATAAATATTAAACAAAATTATGCAAATCAAATATATATATATATATATATAACAGTAATCATGAGCAAATACCATAAGGAATGATAATATTTTTTTTATTTCTTTTAGTTAACGGGAAAATTAATTAGTCAACCATTTACTTTTGTTACATCATAATACTTAAATAAATTTTATTAAAAACTTAATTTCATCTAGGATTTGGTGAAAAAAACGAGAGCAAAAAACAACATACCTTTTGTATGAAGAGAAGAGTTTCCGCAGTCCACCATTGTTCTTGAGTTATTGCCCAAATTTTTGGTCAAACAAGTCAATCCAAATATGTAATAAATGATATGTCAATATTCATTTATTACTGTCTAACTATATATATTAGATAAAATATATAATATATGTAACATTATATAGCAATAACATTAGTAGCCAAGGAGTTAAAGTGTTAGTTTGACACACTGTTTGACACACTGAAGGATGTCTACATGGAAGGGGGTGACGTGACAGTTAAAATGTCATGTCGCTCCGTTAATCACCACGTCAGCAGCCACCGTTAATCAAGCGAACGGAAGGATTAATAGAGCTGATTTTTTGAATTGAAAGGGACGAAATTGATCAAAAAAATTTGGGAGAGATTAAGTTGACCGAAATTGAAATTAAGAATGATTAAGTTAGGGGGGGTTTCATGTGCCTCGCACATGAAATGATGCCTGCGTGGAAGGAGTGACGTGATGGTTAACGTGTCATGTCGCTCCTTCAATTGTCATGTCAGTAGCCACCATTAGTCAAGCAAATAGAACGACTAATGGGACCGATTTTTTGAATTGAGAGGGAATAAGTTGAGGGTTTATCCATATTTTTTTTTATCAAAACATACTTATTGATGACTAATTTAGGTCTTTAAATGACATGAGTAAAATAATAAATTTATACATATACTAATATACATATGAATAATATATATTTTATGATTAATTATCTATACAATTAAATAGTTTTAATTTTAAATTCTATTTTTAAGGGACAAAATTTTTATTGTTGTCAATAGTAGACAAGTTTTTATTATTAATTATTTGTATATAAACATGATTTGCGCAAATAACACCAATTAACACAACATTACACAAAAAAAAGGTAATTTATAGATAGCACAAAAACTAAAGGGATAGAATTTACAACCAAATATTGGAATTCTTATTTCTCTAATTATCTCTATATTTTAATTACAAATTAAAAAATAAAGGAGGTTGACTCTAACTACAAAATCTTCCATGTACTATTTCTTTTAGAGGAAAAATTTTTCTTGTAGTGTTAACATGTGTCTACTTCATTAAATGAGATTATCCAACTTTTATATATTAATAGATAAGGGTCATTTCAAATTTATTCAATAGCTTATATAAGTTGTATAATTCCAACATGGTCAATTTTTTCCCATCCTTCCATAACTTTAGTGGCAATATGAATGCATTGGCTTGGGCAATGATGGTTTGATTTGCGTTCTTATGTATCCTATTGTGCAATGAAAAACTCAAAAANGGGACGAAATTGATCAAAAAAATTTGGGAGAGATTAAGTTGACCGAAATTGAAATTAAGAATGATTAAGTTAGGGGGGGTTTCATGTGCCTCGCACATGAAATGATGCCTGCGTGGAAGGAGTGACGTGATGGTTAACGTGTCATGTCGCTCCTTCAATTGTCATGTCAGTAGCCACCATTAGTCAAGCAAATAGAACGACTAATGGGACCGATTTTTTGAATTGAGAGGGAATAAGTTGAGGGTTTATCCATATTTTTTTTTATCAAAACATACTTATTGATGACTAATTTAGGTCTTTAAATGACATGAGTAAAATAATAAATTTATACATATACTAATATACATATGAATAATATATATTTTATGATTAATTATCTATACAATTAAATAGTTTTAATTTTAAATTCTATTTTTAAGGGACAAAATTTTTATTGTTGTCAATAGTAGACAAGTTTTTATTATTAATTATTTGTATATAAACATGATTTGCGCAAATAACACCAATTAACACAACATTACACAAAAAAAAGGTAATTTATAGATAGCACAAAAACTAAAGGGATAGAATTTACAACCAAATATTGGAATTCTTATTTCTCTAATTATCTCTATATTTTAATTACAAATTAAAAAATAAAGGAGGTTGACTCTAACTACAAAATCTTCCATGTACTATTTCTTTTAGAGGAAAAATTTTTCTTGTAGTGTTAACATGTGTCTACTTCATTAAATGAGATTATCCAACTTTTATATATTAATAGATAAGGGTCATTTCAAATTTATTCAATAGCTTATATAAGTTGTATAATTCCAACATGGTCAATTTTTTCCCATCCTTCCATAACTTTAGTGGCAATATGAATGCATTGGCTTGGGCAATGATGGTTTGATTTGCGTTCTTATGTATCCTATTGTGCAATGAGAAACTCAAAAACTACGTAATTTTGTCTATAAAATAATTTGTTGGTTGGTGTCTTTTAGTGGTGATGCTAGGTGGTGAAGGTTAATGGTGGGTGGTTCATTACATGATGATATGGTGGTAGTGGTTGGTTGTAGGTTCAAGGCAATGAAGGGGTTGATGTAGGGATTAGTGGAGAAAGGGAATTTGTGTGTGTGGTTTTCCTGTGTCCATCGTTCCTCCTAAGAACAAAAATGATCTAAAAAAAGTATTTTATTTTTATAAAAAAAGACAAAAAAGAAAATATCTAAAGATTTTTTTTTTGTTTTTTTAACTCCGTCAAAAATTGGGTGCTGACAATAGCCATTGGTTGCTTGGTTTTTTAATTAAAAAAACAAGCAAATTATAAAAAAAACCATTTTTTGATTGAGTAAATTATTTTTAAAGAAAAAATAAAGGAGATTAACAAACTTGACTTCCCCAAAACCTAATCAGATTTCAGAGGATGTAAGAAGAAAAATACTTATCAATCTTCCAATTTTTATGAATGATATTTGTAATTTTTCTTCTTATTTTATTCCAAAAAGGACAAGTGTCATTTATACAAATAGATAAGATGATAAAGTAGATTCATAAGTTAGGTCTCCCAAATATTACTTATTTATTTAGGTAGACAAAGGGGGCTACAACCCAAAGAAAAAATAACAGAGAAAACTAGCCCCACGAAGTCATCTGCATCAGATCATTCAAAAGAAAATGACGAGAATTTGCCGGGACCGCATCAAAATAGGCGATCTCAAAATTATCAAGATGATGACTTATATTGGCAAGACAATTGGTAACATCGTTAGATTCTTTGAAAACATGATGGAGATGCATCATCCAATTCCTTGATAAAAGCTTGCGAATACAATATATGATCGAGGCCGCTGGATGTAAGTAATTATGATCATTCTGAATGAGCTTGACAACACTTTGAGAGTCGCAACCGAGATACACTTATTTGTTTAAGTATAGATAGGCTGGAGCTAGCGAATTTGGTCCTTGAGTTAGGACCAAATTGGTCAAAGTAATTTTTTAATAATAAAAATTATTATAATTAAATTGTTGCCCCTTTATTCATGTCCTTCCCTCTTTCCTCTATTTCCTTTCTTCCTGCTTGCTATTGTGTTGTTCTTGCACCACCGTCCACCTCCAGCGTCTCACTCACTCTCCAGTGTCATTGCTGACGTTTCACTCTCTGGAGCCATTGCCGCCGAACGCTGCCACTATACCCTTCAACTGTCGCTACAAGGGCCTATTGTCTCCTTCCCTCAACGATCCAATTTGCATCCCGTCTTTCCCTTCTCCTTCTCCTTTTAGTACAACCACCACCACCACTAGATCCTGACCGCAATCGTCACCCGAGGATCCAACACCAACCTTAAGAACTAGATTTGAAGAAAATCCAAATCTTGAACGGTGGCTACTGACTCTTTCCGCTTCTTATTTTCTGTCTCATTTGCTCAGATCTCCGCCACTATCATCAATGTTGTCAACGTCATTGTCGCGACACTCTGCTCCCCGACCTCTCTCTCTCTCTTTTTTTTTTTCCAGTTATATAAAATGGGAAAAAAAAAATTTGCTTGCTATTGAAAGAAGGTCCCAGGCAAGTGGGGACGTCCATAACTCCGTAGGAACCAAATTAACCACCTCCTGTTTACAAAATAAAATATTAGGTTTACCAAAAAAAAAATTGCCACCTCCTAGAAAAGGTTCAAAAAGCCCACAAACACCCTTAAACCCCCCCAACCACTTATTCCCACCCTTCCCCCGCGAACCCCACATGCCTGCATGCGCTGTCATCTGTACGATATGTCGCTGTCGTTTGCATCAACGCTGCAGCACCCACTGCCTTTGCGCCACGTGGATGCTCCAGACGCACCCTCCATTGTCAAAACTCTCATTGACCGCCACGTGTCGAGTCTAAGATGATCCCAGAACCCCCCCTCTCTCTCCGTTTCAGTTTCAATTTCAATTTCAGTTTCAATTTCAATTTCAAACGCACTCTTCTCTTCACTTTACTTCTCACTGCACTGTATCTTCCTCTCTTTCTTTCTTCATTTCTTTCTTATTTCCTTCTCTCTCTCTCCTAGGGTTTCTCCGCCATCGACGACCTCTCTCCAACAAAAAGGTCAAGCTCAATTTACATGGGCAAATTTTTATAGCGATTCATTCCTATCTTTGCTCTGTTTTATTTATTTATTTATTTATTTTACAATGATTCATTCCTATTTTTTACTTTGCTCTGTTAGTGTTTGGTTACTAGGAACCGCTGAGAAAATTGAAGTGGAAATGGGGAGCAGCAGTGTTAACGCTGACCCCTTTATGTGTTGTTGTTATGGCAATTTTCGGGATTTCAAATGCGTCTTTTTGTTTGTTCTTTCTGGATATGCTTCTTGCTGCTTGCGATGAAAATTTTTGGGGTCTTTGGTGCAGAGCTACTCGTAGTTTTTAGCTTTGGTTCAATGGGTTTTGACCTTTGATAGATTGGTGTTTCTTTTTTGGGTCTGTTTTCGGAAGTAAAAGAGTTGCAGTTTTTCTGTGAAATTTGTTTGGAATGTTCGTAGTTTAGGGAAAACTTCGTTGATATCAACTATGGACTGTCAAGGATAGGAGAGGAAACTCTAGGATGCTTTATTTTCTACCCTTTTTTTCTTCGTTGTTTTAATCACAGAAGAGGTTAATAAATTTGCTATATTTCAGATTACATCCTGCTTTTAGTTTCAGTTTGGGGAATTGACATGCACAATAAAATTTCAAATGCAGATTTTTGTAACCTTACATGCACAATGACTTGTAATCTTGAACAGCTATCTATACATTTTTTTCTTTGTCCTCAACATAAAAATTTTCAGCACGGTGAATTGTGTCTTCCATATTTTAAACTTCTGTACCTGCGTTATTGGGACTTGAGTTCTGTTAAATGCAATTGGATTTTGGCTATTTTGGGCGCATCACTGTTTGATGCGTGCTTCATGAGCATTAGTAAACTTTTGAATATTTTTTAAACATTCTAAATTCAAATCAATGATTAGTAATGGGACCATGTTTTAAATCTTTCCAACTTCTAGCTAAAGCGCAGATTGTGGGATAAGATACAAGTTACCCATTGAGGTGTTTGTGCCCTTGGAAGGTGTTGGAGGTGTTGAAGAAGGTGTTTAAATGGGTTAAAATTGGAAAATATTTAATCCTTATAGATTTTATCTGATTTTTTGGATCCCTACCTACTTTTCTACATAATCCATTGTTTTAACAAAATAAATATCGGCCTTTTTAGAAATCAATTATTTTGGATATTTGGGATATTATACTATACTAGCTATTGCTTAATAGGCTCTTAAGTGTCTATTAAGATGGTTTATTAATTTGAAATGATTTTAGAGAGTAGAACAAAATAATTTGGGTGAAAAATGAGTGAAGAAAATTATAAATAAATGTGAGAAAATAGTTACGAAAGGTAGTTATTTAGTGGAAGTTGCATAAGGATAAAATGGGAATAAAAAGTTGGATGCCAAGGTAGGTATTTTATGGAATCCTTTTTATAATGTGTAAATGATGTTTATGTCCATTTTATAATATGTATAAAATCTTGTAGCAGTAACTGGTCATGGATGAATCAGAGCAGAGTCAACAGCAGCAGCAGCAACCGCACGTGATGGGTGTTGCAGCAGGTGCTAGCCAAATGGCTTATTCTTCTCACTACCAGACTGCTCCCATGATGGCTTCTGGAGCACCTGCTGTAGCTGTGCCTTCCCCGACTCAGCCTCCAACTGCTTTCTCTAATTCGTCTCACCAACATGCATACCAGCAAGCACAGCACTTCCACCATCAGCAGCAGCAACAGCAACAACAGCAGCTTCAAATGTTCTGGGCAAACCAAATGCAAGAAATTGAGCAAACAATTGACTTTAAAAACCACAGTCTCCCTCTTGCTCGGATTAAAAAAATAATGAAAGCTGACGAAGATGTCCGGATGATTTCAGCAGAAGCTCCAGTCATATTTGCAAAAGCATGTGAAATGTTCATCTTGGAGTTGACTTTGCGATCTTGGATCCACACCGAGGAGAACAAGAGGAGAACTCTTCAAAAGAATGATATAGCAGCTGCTATTTCAAGAAATGATGTTTTTGATTTCTTGGTTGATATTATTCCAAGAGATGAGTTGAAAGAGGAGGGACTTGGAATAACAAAGGCTACTATTCCAATGGTGGGTTCTCCTGCTGATATGCCGTACTATTATGTCCCTCCGCAGCATCCCATAGGACCTACCGGGATGATCATGGGGAACCCAGTTGATCAAGCAACACTGTATTCTGCACAGCAGCCTCGACCTCCTATGGCTTTCATGCCATGGCCACATACACAACCCCAGCAGCAGCAGTCACCCCAACAGCAACAAACAGACTCTTGATGATCATGGGCAATTCATTTAGGTCGGAATCGGAAAGTAAACTGCATCTTTTGATTATTACAAATTAACCTAACGCCTCTCAGTCAGCTGTAGTTTAGTGTGATGCATTGAAAACTGCCAAAGATTGTTTGAGGTTCTTGCACCTATCTGTGATTGTATGAGCTCTTGTTGTGAGTTACTCTATGCCTATGACTGTTTATTTTTCATGTATTGCTGTGGTAGTTAAATTAGTTTGCAGTTGTGCATAAAGCTTTAGCTGCATAGGAAGCTTGAAAAGATAGAAGTTTGTATTGTTACGCTACAGAAGGCAGGTTTAATTCGGTACTCAATTCCATTATATAATCGATGGTTGAGTTTGAAGCTCATCTGCTAAATGCAGTATTTGTTGATATTTTTCTCCCTTGTCTAACACGTCTGCCTCTTAACTTGCACAGCTTCCCCCCCCCTTTTCTCTCCTCTCTTTCTGATCATTTCAATTGATTTTTTGTGGCAGTAGTTGAGGCTGGTGAGAGCCAAAAAAACATCACTGCTTGTTCCTTAATTAGATGACCTTGGTGATTTCACTGTTTGTATGGGGTCAGAAAGAGTATAACCGCCGGAACTTCCAAAAGAATGAATTATCTAGTTTCTTAGCTTAGATTTCTTTGGTGATTTCAGTGTCTGTATGGGGGGTCAGAGAGAGTATAATTGCCTGAACTTTCCAACGAACCAGCCAGTTGTTAACTGGTTTCTTTTCTCCAGTACTCATTGGTACTAAGGCTGTCAAAATGGGCTGAGCTTGTTGGGCCAGCCCGTGTATCCATCATCCAGGTTACAGGTCAGAAAAATTGGTCTGTTAAAAAATTGATCACTTTTAGCCCAGCCTGTGGTCTAAAACCCAACAGAAGCATTGTACCAAGAGAAAAAGACAAGGATATTTTAAAGTGAGATTGAGATTTAAAGTGAGGAATCACACCTTATAAGATCTAAATTTCAAAAAAACCCTCAACAAAAGTAGAGGCAGTTGCGTGTTATTCATGAGACTAGCAAAAATAGTAGCATGTTGAGGAGTGATACTAGTTGTAACCCAATCCATTATGGCAAGTGAAACAAATTCATTTAGTGTTTGGAATTGAGCATGAAATTGGAGGAGTTAACAAGAGTACCTTGGCACCATGGAGACTGGGTTGAGAGAGAAAACTCCTGGATCTGTCTCGAACCATACCTCTTTTTAGCTGAGATTGCCGAAGAGAGTCACCAAGTTGAACGTCGATGTGACTTTTATTGGTGACAGGATAATTGCCTCCTTTGCTATTATTGCCCGAGACATACAAGGAGCCTTTGTGGTATGACGAATGTTATCACCAAATTGAAAGTATTGATTTGCAACTTGGTTGTCACGAATTTGAATGATTTGGTGGTTGTAATTGATGTCTTAAAAAATGGAAGAATGTGTGTACGAAAATGCTGTAATTGGATGGGAAGTTATGATGTGTAAAATTGATTGAAAGGATAAAGAGACAAACAAACAAAGGACTTGGAAGAACCTTTGATAGTCTCATTCTTGAATCACTCAAGAATTTAGAGAATCACTCTCACAATATGATAGAAAATTTGATTATTATTTAACTTGTTCTTTCGAAATGACCAAATGGCTAGCTTTATGCTGCTTGGCCAATGCTTGGTTACAAAGTCCAATAAAAACAAGGAATAATGAGCAACTAATGTCATAAGAAACATAAATGAAAACCAAATAATGAGCACCAACTAATGCTAATTATTGGTGTCATAAACTAAATAATTCGGCTAAAAGCATCCATAACTGAATGGCATTGCCATTTATTACAAAACATTAAACAAACACTCTAAAAAAGTCTCACACCAATAATTGAATTTGAATCCATGTGTGTGTCATAGCATCCAAACACATAGCATAAGTTTGAAATTTCAAAATTACAAGTTTATGTCATATGAAGCCAAATTAATGGATATTGGACATACACAAATCAAAATTACATGAAACCAAAATCTTGACATTCTAAATCAAAACATAAAATCTGTAGTATAATACATCATCTAAAAGGATAATTTCAAATCCTTCATCATATCCAATGGTGACGTTAATCCAATATTGAATCCATGGTATATCCAAAATTCAATTTACGTTTAAGCCAAACCAAAATTCAAGCATTAACAAAATTAAAACTATTTTTTTTAGAATCCTTATTTTCTCAATGATTCAACAATGGAGGGCTTCGATACCACTTGTTAGAAATTCTTAATTCTTTATTATCCCAAGACCATCCATGTTAAATCATGGAGAAGATAAATAGACTTGATGCGAAAACATACCTGAGATTATTAGCTTTTCTCAACCAAAATCTCTTAATCCTTATTAGGACTTTAACACAACTCTTTTGATGGAGAAAGAGATTGCAAAGTGATTTTGGTGTGTTAGGGACCAAAACCCTAATTACCTATTTATAATTGGTTAGTGATTCTCATAAAACCCCAAAAGCTAATAAAAATGGGCGGAACGACTATTGCCCATTTCAAGCCCCACAAAAATAGATTAAGGAAATACAAGTAATGTTATTAAGCCCAACAATAATATTGATCACATAATTTGGGCTAAACGATATGCTCTAATATTTTGACATCTTAATTGATCTAAATTTTAGAATTAGATACAATTTTAATTTATGGTAATCCGCAATAATTAATTAAAATATACATCTTACTTATTTAGCAAATAAACTAAACAAAAAAACAATGAATACACCCACACTTAAGTCTTTCCAATTCGATGTGAATATAAGAAACAAGCCTTACAATGAATCAACTCAGCGCAAATCACACTAATTAGAGTCTCCTTTATATATTGATGGTTTATAACTAAAAAAAACCAAAAACCCTATTAATAGTCTTGCAATTGTATTCTACAACAAAACAACGTAACAAAAGGAATATTATTATAGACATTCTCAAATTATCGAGACAAAATGAACTCAACAAAATTAAAAATAAAATTGACGAAACTAAATAACTAATTATAAAAAACACCCGATCTTGATTATGTCCCAACAAATTTGAAAATAAAATTGACAAAGCTAATTATAAAAAACGCCCGATCTTGGTTATGTGGTGCATTGGTACATTCAGTGTGGTAAATATTCCTTAAGAATATCCTAACTTTTAACTCTTTTTTCTAAGCCCTCTCATGAAAAAGAATAAGTGAAAGCGATTGACAAATGCTAATTGGCAAATATTTTATAGTTTTAAAGGAATTGACGATATCTGAATTGTAAGGTTACACTTGTATGGCATTTGGAGAGCAAAATTTCGGATATGTGGGGGGGGAGAAAAGATTTACAGATGTATGGGATTTGCAGGAGAAATCGGAAATGGGGAAGCCGATTTCAGAACCGGGAAAGAGGAAAAAAAAAAAGGAGGGGATGAAATCGGCTGTCCCTGATCCGATTTCAGTCCCGGTCAGTGTACTTTTTGTACTGAAATCGGCCCAGAGACAGCCGATTTCAGTCCCATGTAAAAAAAAAAAATTAAATGGGGTGAAATCGGCCCAGGGACAGCCGATTTCAGCCCCATTTACTAAGAAAAAAAAAATTATACGGGGCTGAAATCGGCCCAGGAGCAGCCGATTTCAGCCCTAAATCCCATACATTTGTAATTTCCCTCCCAACACCACATTTACGAAAATAAAACTCCCAAAGACAATATATATGTAAAAAAACCAAACTTTTCACTTTGTGTGTGTGCCAGTGGGGCAATAATATTCCTTGTGATTCGTGTGGATGCCAACAAACGAGATTAACACATAAATGACCTTCTAGCCAGAGCATGGCCTCGCTGATATTGATATTTTTTAAAATTTACTTGGAAAACTAAATACTACGTGGATGAAATTTAATATTCATTAACGTATTCATGTAGGGATGAACATGGGTCGTACCCAACCCGCCGATCCGCCAAATCTGACCCAATCCGACCCGGGCGAGTCGGGTTTGGCAGGTCGACAGGTCAGACTCGAACAACCCGCTTAGGTAGACGAGTCGAGTCTAGGATTCGAAATCCTAAACCCGACCCGACCCGCGACCCGCATATATAGCATTTCACTCTGTCTCTTTCATTTTCGAATGACTCTTCATCCACCACCGACCCATCTCACTCCCCACCCACAACCCCATTGCTGTCGTTCGCGTCTGCCGCCGCCGACCACGTCGCCGGCCCCATCCCCTCCACCTCACGACCCCCCGCAGCCACCGCGCGACCCCGCAGCCTCCTTCCCTAATTTAACCCTAATTTTGCTCTTTGTTGTTTGCTCTGTGTGTGTGTGTGAGAGAGAGAGAGAGAGAGAAGAAGGGGAAGTTCTATTTGGGCTGCTGTGGGCTGTGGGCTGCTGTGGTTAAAAACAGTTTTTTCAAAAAAAAAAAAAAAAGAGGGTAGGTCACCTGCCGACCCGCCAAAACCTACTTGACCCGGGCGGGTGGCGGGTCTGGCAGGTACCCATAAAAAATGTGTTTTTTACCCGACCCGACCCGCCCACTGGACGTCGGGTCGGGTCGGGTCTGTGACACGGGCGGGTCCTACCCGACCCGACCCGTGTTCATGTACTACACCTAGTTTTTTGTATGTACTAATACTAAAAAGATGCATGTTACAATTTTGTAAAGTGAAAGATCCACTTTAAAAAGATAAAGTAAGTATTTTTTTATTATTAGTTCAATAAGATAAAAATATGAGACTCAATATCATTTTATTAATTTAATAGTGAGATTACTTATAATATCCTCTAAAACGAATCTCTAGAGAATCTTTTAAAAAAGATTTATATTTTGGCCATGAGAATCTATGACATGGGTTTCTCTTCACGCTACCAACATTGTTGTTGTCTGAGATTTATTTACGATTGAGAATGGATCCTCTTGGTTGAGGATTTAACATGACATTGTCATGTGTTAAATTTAGGCTATTCATTTTCATTAATTGAGATTTAGGCTAATTTTTTAGATGTAAAATTTTTATTTTAATTTGTAACTATTAGATTTCAATTAATGAAAATGAATTGCCTAAATTTAACACATGACAATGTTATTGTCATGTTAGAGAATCCACTCCCTTTATTATTTGTATTTTAGAAGAACAATCTTTAGCATTAAAAAAAATTGAAAGCATACTCTAGCTTTTGTGCATGGTTATAAATGAAAATCGAGTGTGGAGTTCAGCCGGTAGGGA
Organism: Nissolia schottii; assembly: GCA_003254905.1. Lineage (NCBI taxonomy): Eukaryota > Viridiplantae > Streptophyta > Magnoliopsida > Fabales > Fabaceae > Nissolia > Nissolia schottii. The sequence goes on along the minus strand of QANU01091140.1, from coordinate 27,546 downwards.
CTATTTCAACTTAACGTTCTCTACAGCGTAATTGAATTGAACTAATTGATCTACAGTATTAATATATGCACTAGTTCCATCACAACACGGAAGCGGAGGGAGTCTTTTCCTGATACAAGTTTTTTTTTCCAAAGTTGAGGTGACCACCGAAAAGAGGTGGTGATGGATGGCTGGTGAAATTTAAAAATGTGGGAAGTAGGGAGAATAGGGGCCATGGTTTGGAAAAACATGTTACAAAAAGACAAAAGCAGAGAAAAGCAGGGGAGAATTGCTTTCTTAGTACTATGTGCAGTCACCGTTGACTGAATTAGTCTTCCCAAGATAATAATAGCACTGCAGGAAATGCACCGGAGATTTGAGTAATTTTTGGCCTAAATGAATGACACAGCACTTTCGATATTGATGTAGATTTTCTTTATTTACTCTATAGATATGGACTCACTAAATCCAATATTAAATATGTATCAGAGTGTAAGCTTACAATAAAGATCATACTAATATCCTGCATCCAAGAAAATCATAGATACCAAGGCAATATACAAAACTAAGATGACAAATGGGGTGGAGAGGTTGATGGAGAAGACCAAAATGGTTTAGGTGGCAATTGCAACGACTCAACTCTTCCTTCGAGCATTTCCACCACCTTACTTATCGATGGTCGATTTGAAGGATTGGTTTGAATGCACCATAAGCTTACTAGTGTCATCTTTCTCACCGTTTCGTTATCACTTTCATTTCTTACGCTTTGAAGACCAAGCTCTTGATTTGACACAAGGCGATTGTATATCCAATGAGGAAAATATATTTCACTCAATTCAGTTGAAGTATCTATTTTAACATTGATATTCTTTCTTCTCCCAACCATTTCCAACACCATCATTCCATAACTGTAAACATCTGACTTATGTGATACTGCACCAAAATTCCTAGAAAATAGCTCCGGGGCAATATACCCTGCAGTTCCCTTGGCACCAAATATCGATACCATGCTTTCTTTTCTTGTGCAAACTTTTGCAAGTCCGAAATCTGAGATTTTGGGGCAAAAATTCTCATCCAAAAGAATGTTATGAGGCTTTATGTCAAAATGGAGAATCCTAGTTTTGCACCCCTTGTGAAGATATTCTAGTCCTCGAGCAACGCCAATTGCAATATGATACATAGTTTGGCAATCCAATTGGCAATCATCTGGCTCAACATTTTCTTCAAAAATTAACTTCTCAAGGGATCCATTAGGCATAAATTCATAAACCAAAGCTCGTTTAGAACCTTCAAAGCAGAAGCCAAGAAGAGAAACAATGTTAACATGAGAAGTTCTGCTCATACTTGCAACTTCATTGATGAACTCCTGACCGTCGTCACCTTTGGATTCACTTAGGATTTTCACTGCCACTTGGCGTCCATCACGCAGTTGTCCTCTGTATACAATGCCGAATCCACCTTGGCCTAATTTGTTTTTGAAAGAGTTGGTGACTTTCTTCATTTCAGAATAACTATACCTCTGGATTTGATGGTGCTCATGTCTCTCCAAGAAGGCATCAATCAGCAGATGGGTTGGATTTTGCTTCTTCCATTTTGTGTAGTAGAGCGTGACTATTACTAGCACTAGAATAACTGTAACAACTGTAGAGATTATTCACTTCAGAACGTTGAGAAAGTAAATGCTTAGCATTGATGCACATAAACAGGAGTAAATATTGGATATCCTTTAAGTCAACGAGTTTCAAACGTAATGACTAAAAAGTAATGCCTAATAATCACTACTAGCAAAATATATTAAGCTAAGAAAGAAGAAATTAGGCAAGAAACAGTCTAGAGCCTGAACATGACTTGTGTTCAAAATGGATTGAAAACTACATTGTTGAGTCACTCGATGTTCGTTACTGTTGAGAGACATTGGATTTGTAAGACTCAGGGCACAGTTACGCTGTTGGAAGAGAGGATTTGAAGGATATGAAAATTCTATGTTGGAACAAAGATAGTAAAAAAAGAAAAATGTTAATTGTACTTATTATTTATGAGACACTGTGTCTAATTACAATCCATCTACCATTTGATGATATTTTATTGAGATGTAAACTTATTAAAATTTCATCTAATAGTAAATAAATTGTGAGTGAGATAATATTTCATAAATAATTAGTACATGAATAAAAAAGAGGTCGTTAATTAAAAAAGATAAAAGAAGTCAATGAATGATGCACACTAATAAAGTAGGATGCAGAAGAATATTATTATATATGACAGACAGGTTTCTCAACTAAAATATTATGACAAACTATTCAGTTACCTAGTCCGAATCCCAGTCCCATCTTCACGGCCCTACTTCCGTTACCTGCAGATCAGAAGTTGGAATTAATGAAGCAGGTATTCAGTTTTCAACTACAAACATTAAAAATACAGGTAAAGTAATCTATTTGAATTTTGAAACAAAATCAATGGTTGTAACTAGTCATTGAAGGTCTAAATAAAAAGAAGACAGAGCAACTATCTAAGNTCAATGAATGATGCACACTGATAAAGTAGGATGCAGAAGAATATTATTATATATGACAGACAGGTTTCTCAACTAAAATATTATGACAAACTATTCAGTTACCTAGTCCGAATCCCAGTCCCATCTTCACGACCCTACTTCGGTTACCTGCAGATCAGAAGTTGAAATTAATGAAACAGGTATTCAGTTTTTAACTACAAATATTAAAAATACAGGTAAAGTGATCTATTTGAATTTTGAAACAAAATCAATGGTTGTAACAAGTCATTGAAGGTCTAAATAAAAAGAAGACAGAGCAACTATCTAAGATGTCTTCTACTTTGACTCGATTCGAGTATCTAAGATACCTGTGATGCAATAGAATTTTCTTTGGCTGTCAAGTTGGCATTGACCTCCTTGATCAACAGTACACTTAGTACAATCATCAGATAATTGGACTTCCATCTGGATCTCATGAGTTAGAAATGAAAAGGGGTCGTTAGTATCTGGATCGCCTTTTATTGCTAACTGAACCTTGGAACATGGTGTTAAAGACCTTGGCCACCGGGAGCCAGCAGGGCCATAGTAGTAGATATTGTGGTCAGGACAATTTGTATAGCTATGGAAATGTTGGGGAAGGGTGACACCGAGGGAGCGATTGCATCCGAACACGGTTATATTATATTTGATGTATACAGAACCTAGAGGAGAGGCGGGAAAAGTAAAACTGTTGCTCAGTGCCTTGCAACTTCTTTTTTGCAAATACTTTAACTGGCTCTTATCTACGATCGTTATTTTATTAGGAGGTTCCAACCGGGTAACAATAAATCTTGGTGCTGGTGAATCTGTCAGTCCGATGCTTTTCGGCCACGTGGAATTCATAGTATGGCAGCGACGGATTGGCAACACGCCACAGTCTGGGCGTGTTAGGGTTGTGAAAGGAAACCTGATGGTGCCAAGATACCCACACTCAAAAGAGGATGGACACTTTCCAATTCCATCCTGATCAGCTGCTGATGAGACAAGACGCTGGGTTAGAAGGAGCTGAGAGAAGATAATCAGTGATGATGTAGATACAAGAATTCGAAGGGAAGCCATCATGAATGGTGCTGAGAATATTGATGGAAAGCAAGCACTCAACAATCTCAATCCGTGGGAAAGGAGAAGGCTCCTCGAGTCATTAGAATTCTTCGCAAAGTCTTTCTGTTACTTTGAGACTTGACTTAGGAAAGGATGTTGCTATCAATGTTGACTTGGCAACTGTGGCATTACGTATTCCAAATGTTTTGTGGAATTTTAAATCCCAAGAAACCCCCCAACGTGCTTATCACGCCCTACCTCCCTCACCCCTAAAACACTATTCTCTTTGTTAAGAAAATGATGGGATGGAAGAAATAATTTCCAATTACAATTGACACTTTTTTTGGTACATTGTTGTGTTGACACTTGTCTTAAGATGGTAAGAGTAGGTTTTTGGAAGAAAAGATATTTTATTGTATCTTGATTGATTTTTTTTTCCATTCTGATACATTGTATACTCATATAGAGATCTTGCTAGGCTATCTATGGAAACTGCTTAATTACAATTGATGTTAATTGGTCCTGTTTTGATTCTGATTGCTTAATTACACTTGATGCTTCTGATTCACAGTTTATGTTTGATTATCCACGATCTTCTCTTAATTTTGCTCACAACTTGTACCAAAGGCAAACTTCCCAATTGACTATGTACCCAAAAAAAAAAAAAAA